>PVJL010003010.1:0-62500 GCA_004026885.1 Lyroderma lyra | reverse complement strand
TTTACTGTAAGTATAATTCTATAAATTTGGTTTCTTGTGTTTCAAGCTAATAGAGTAGAAAGGGGAAAACGAGTGCTATAGACAGGCATGCTGACAAAAGAAACCATGATGAAAATCTGCCTAGGAATGGGAAAGAAAACCCATGTAAACCAAGGCAGTCAGGGTTATTTCACGTGGAATATAAAGACCTCAACAACTTGATCATCACTGAGGGGAATCTTACCTTATTTATAATAAAGAACAGCCGAAGTCTGAGCATTAAATAAAAAAAATTAATGATACTGATAAGCTATTTAAAAACAAAGAAAATTTTAACAGAAATTCAAATGAGAAAAAACGAATATGCATGGAGCTGCTGACGATGTCTGGTTGTGTCCAGTGGAAAGGTCAGGGAATAGTCTACTTGAAGGGCCTGACTAAAAAGCCTTCTCTTTCTTGCTCAATTAATCACAGTCAAGGTTCTACTTCTCAGGCTCAAAATTTATTTTGTCAGTCCAACATGAGTGCAATCATGTCTTAAAGGGAAGGATAAGGTTGATTAATGAGGCTGATGTATAAAGCTAGAATGTCAATTTATGAACATACAATGAGGACAATAATTGTTACCAACACTAGGAAAGTATTTTTCCAAAAGGAAAAACGTGGACCTATGTGAAAGTACACAGCCTTACCAGAAAGCTGACTGGTGAGTATGAAACCAGAAAAAAGGAGAATTACTGTATTTTTCCATGTATTTTGACTAAAATTGTTAAACCAAAAATTGGGGGTCATCTTATATATGGGAATAACCGATTAATACTGATTACTTAATGTTGGATTAGAAAAGTAGGGTTTGTTTTATATACGGGGGTATCTTATACATGAAAAAATACAGTATATAAACAGAATTACTTCATAGCTTAAGTAGTTTTTAGTCTTTCCTGGAGCATTAGCATTCTAAGGCAATGTCTCAGAGGCTGTTTTTGTTATTTCATATGCTTGAAATCTATGTAAGATTTCTTTCGGAGGAAAAAAATTCCATTGCTAAAAAGTAAAGTTCAAAAACTGTTTTACTTAAAGGAGACAGACACGGTAGACTCACAAACAGGAAACGTATGCTCAGAAGCCTCCTGTCTCCTGTACAGTATTTAGATGGACAAAATCAACACTTACCCTGTGATTTTCCTTATTCTGCTTTCACTATTGACCAAACTTAACACATTCGCTTTGTAGAAAAGATAATAAAACCAATCAGTTAACAATCTAGTCTTATAAAACTAGGACCCATTCTTTTTCAGACATCTTTGCATCTTTATTATCATCTATGAAATGTTGGTATTATGTTGATATTATTTTATCCTCAAACATTAAATCTTATTTCCAGTTTCTTGAGTAATATTTTAATGTATACTTAAGTATTAACAGCATTACTATGTAAAACATTTTATAAATGTTTCCAGTCAGAATGTTAAATGGAAATAATTTTTAGTGCTTTTAAAAAAGTAAAACTCAAAAGCTTGTATAATCAAAAAGACTCCATTCTTAAGGCGGCATTCAGCTGAGAAGTTAGTTATACTGGGTTGAATAGTGCTGACTAAAATTCATGTCCATCCGGACTATAAGAATGTGATCTTCTTTGGAAACAGGGTCTTTACAGACATAATTCTTTAAGGTAAGGTCATAGTGGGTTGGGGTGGGCCCTATATTCAATGACCGGTGTCCTTAAAAGAGGTCATGTGAAGACAAAGGCAGAGACTAAAGTTATACTGCCCAAGGCCAAGAGCACCAAGGATTGTTGTCAACCATCTAGAAGCTAGAAGAGGTAAAGAAGGATTTGTCCCTAAAACCTTCAAAGGGAGGAGTGGATGGCCTTGCTGACACCTGATTTCAAAAATCGAGCCTCAAGAAATGTGAGAGAATAAATTTTAGTTGTTTTAAGCCACCTAGTTTGTGGTAATTTTATTATGGCAGCCCTAGGACATTAATACAGATGTTAATGCAAGCCGAATTGCTTCTTTTTGTAGAATGGCAATGTTTTAAAGGACATTAAGTCAAGTGATCTTTTGTTACTAGAAGGGTATAAGAACAGAAACCTTCCAGTTTCTAGACTTAGAATCTTTCCATTATACCATATTCTCTCATCCATTTATCCATGATCCATTTACCCAATAATTACCAAGCAGTGGACAATGAACAAGATAACTACTGTTCCTTCCCTGATGGTGATTTTGGTCTAGTCTCACTCATTAAGTTGTGAAAGTCCTGCCATGTCAATCCACACAGCCCTACATCAGGTTTTTGTTTTTTTTTCAAATAACTACATAGTGTGTCATTAATTACATGCAGCATACTTTAAGCAAGACCCTATTGATGAATATTTAAATCATTTCAAAAATTTCAGTAGCATTATAAACAATGAGATGAACATCATTATACATATATCTATACCCTTGTCTGCGTATTTTCGTTATATGAAAATCTTAGCATAGTATTTCTAGGTCAAAGTATATATACATTTTACTTAGTGATATATATTACCAAATTACCCTCCACAAATATTGTACCAACTGACATTCCCATCAATAGGGGGAAGAAAGTAATTTCTCTCACTGACACTTGGTATTGATATTTTCATTTGTGTTAATACTATAGGTGACTAATATCATTGTTGTACTTGTTTACATTTTCTCAATTACTAGTAAGATACAGTCATCAAGAGTAGAGTCTAGAGCCAGACTATCTGAATTTGAATGCTGGTTCCACTGGTTCAAAGTTACCTAAAGTCTCGGTGTCCCAATTTCCAAAATTATGTAAAGCAAAAATAATAATAGTACCTGCCAATATTATTATCTTGGAGAATTAAATGGGTTAATATCTGTAAAGTACTTACATCCATACCTAGTAGTTTGTGCTATTATATGTCATCCGATCCTACTTCTTTCTTTGTGTGTAAATTTCCTGATTGTAGCCTTACCTATTTTTATTAGTAATTTATCCTTTGTTTCTGATGTAGTTGGTAAATACTTTCCCCAATATGTCATTTGTCTTTCTACCTTGTTCGATTTTTCTTCCTGTTATCTCCTTTTTGGCTGTTTCCCTAGAGAAATTTTATTTTATGATGTTTATATAGTCAAGTCTTTCAATCTTATCTTTATGGTATATAGGCTTTATGTGAATAAGAGAGCACTTTCCACAAATATAATATTTAATGGTAATGTGAAAGACGGTTATAGCGGGTTTTTGGTTTTTTTTTCTTTTAGGAGGAGAAACTTCCAGAAGACTTGAGAGGTAATTTCTAGCAGAGTCTCATTAATTTAATATTCAGGGTGAGCATTACTGATAGTTGGAGAAACCTATTACAATCTCTCTCCTGAAAGTACATCCAAGAAATAAAAATATTTTCCCCATTAGTGATTTAGGACACTATTAAAATCATTTCCCAGAGCTAAAGTTTCTCCACAGAGTGACAAGTCTTCTATTTTAGAATTTCTCTCAATCTTAAAATTTCCTCTATAAACAAATGGGTGTTAATGTCCTATGAAATCATATATTTAGGTTTTACATATCATGAAGAGATTTTGGTTTATTGATATCTTGAGTATATACAAAGGATTACAACATGAAAGACAGGCTCTCAATTGGGGTACTCAATTTTGGCAAAAGCCAAATTAGAAGCAAACATTTTTAATGCACTTAATCTGCTCCATTTTCCCCTCAAGAGAATTAATTTTTCAAAGGAAATTTCAGTGCATTTATCTACCTAAGCATGTCTTATCACTCTAGCCTAGCTCTTTTCAGTTCTAATTACAATCCAAATGTTGTGTCCTTTGTGGGTTTTCTTATACTCCTTCTTCCACATAATTAATGTAATTTTAAATAAAAATGTATTTAATATAATACCCATGGTACCACGCAGAACACTACCCCCAATTTAATACAATGCCATAATTACCTTTGGTATGATTCAACTGCTGGTTTTTAGTCCATATTTACAACTAACTTTTATTATTAACCATTTTAGTGAAAATTAGATTTTAGCTTCCCTCCTATTGAGTATTAATTTTATAATTCTATTCTATTAAAAAGTAAACATACAAAGAGCATTCAAGTTTATTTGGCTTAATTTGTCCTTCATGTACCCATATGCTTATTGTTTACTCTTCCATTATTTTTTACATACTTTACATGCATTCTAGATGGTGACAATAGCTGCTGGCAAACACAAGAAGGCCAGTTTTACGTGCCCTATTCATAGGTTTACATTATAAACAAAACAAAATAAAACAAAACAGGATTACCTCCATGTAAAAGAAATTCCTTAAGCAGAAATTCATTCATTTTAAATAAACATTGACTATGCAAACAGCACTTAACCAGACATAGTCCATCAGAGAGCAAGCTGGTTCTTTTTTTTTTTTTAAGATTATTGTAATACAGAATTATTTTTTCTTTTTTTTAAAATTCATTTTTATTGTTAGACTTATTGGGGTGACATCTGTTAGCAAGGATTGCAAGCTGGTTCTAAGTTAACAATCTAGCTGGAAAAAAAAAATTATGAAACACTAGGAAACAACTGTTTCTTTACCTCCACAATTCAGCCTTCAAACTGTCTCTACAATTCCCCTGCTTTACTCAAATAATCAAAACAGAAACAATGCCTACAGAATTACATATTTCTCAAAAAGACATTAAAGACTCTGCTTCTCCTCATACATTCCATGCTTCCTATACTAACATAATGTCCATGCTGTGCCCAAAATACATCCTATTCATTTCCTAAATGAGCTCTGGAGATTTTCATCTTATTAATATTTCTTCTGCTAAGATGAAATGACTGTTCCCTATCTCCACCTCCTCATCT
Organism: Lyroderma lyra; assembly: GCA_004026885.1. Lineage (NCBI taxonomy): Eukaryota > Metazoa > Chordata > Mammalia > Chiroptera > Megadermatidae > Lyroderma > Lyroderma lyra. The sequence continues at coordinate 57,660 of PVJL010003010.1, read as the reverse complement.
CCACTACTCACTCAAGATCTACCTCAGATGTCACTTCTTCCAGGAAGCCTTCCCCAACTTATCTAGCAGAATTTTAATTCTCTTAAAATGATTTCTTCTCCAAATAACTGTGACCTAAACTTTTATCAATAACATACACCTACATTATGCTTTACATTAAGTTACTTGCACAAATAGTATCTCAACTAATAATCTTTCTGTATAGTCACATTAAAAAATCATATAGATGATAGATATTAGACAATTTAACATTTAGTAACAAAACAATAGAATTTAGTTGTGCCTGCTTAAACTAAAGGCATATGTTATACATGGTTTTGGAACATAGAAAGAACTTCTGGGAATATGTAAGAATAATATCCCCGATTGTTTTCTACAGAAATATAGAGCTTACAACTGAATAGTTTTCCTGTTTGTTTAAATCAATTGTTATAGCCACTCCTTAAGTTTCTGATATAAATATGAATAGGCTCAAGTTGCTAACCCAGCGTACCAGAAGTGTGTATTCTAGGTGTGGATGATCACATTTGTAGATCTAATTCTTACACTGAAAGTACAACTCAGAGCCTTTGTAAAAAACAAACAAACAAACAAACAAAAACAAAAAACAAAAAAAAAAAACAACCAGGCAGTTAAGAGTCCTGATTGAAACATGGAAGGCTAGCTTATCTCCAATGACTGTTTTCCAGCTATCTTTGGTAAACAGTGCATTATTAAATGTTAGTAGTAGAATTATTCATGTGATAAGAATTTTAAACAAAGTAAAGTATTTCATAAATCAGCTAATATAAGAAGTCATCCATCAATGCTTCTACTCAGGTCAAATATAAGTTAAGCCAATGGAATGTCAGGTGACTTGGGTTCTAGATCCAGTTCTTGACTACTTTGTGATGTTTTTACTCTAGGTAAGCTGCTTAATTTCTCTAGGTCTCAGGTTCGACATCTGTAAAATGAGGGGGTTGAACTAGATGATCCCTAGGGTATGTGGCAGCTCAAAAAACGGAAAGGAAGAAATACATCTTAAATTCATTTTATTAATAGAAGAAGTTAAACTATTGGCATGGACTGATAGTTTCTTCCATTTATTTACAAAGCTGATAAATAATATTCTAAAACTAGCCCTAAAATGCTTAGTTGGGTTTTTCAGGTCAATAAATCTAGCACTTTAAGTTTAACTATCAATTTCCTTTCACTTTACTGACATATCTTTTATCTTTAGGTCTCAAAAGTTGCTGTAAAATTTCTTGTTTCTTTGCAATTCATGTTATAATTCATCCCAGTCCGGTGTTTCATCAATTTAACAGTTCTAATTGCCTTATTATCTGCTCTGGTGCAGTAGTAAAGCCTCTGAGCATTTCATTTACCTTACCAACAGGAAAACCCCATATATCTCAACCTTAAGGATATTACCTCTACCTCTTGAATGAGCAGAGGCATGAAGAACTTAAGCTCTCTGGAAAGCCAATATAATGTATCACTATTTAACTGTTTGTCAATGTTTATGCCTGTCTCAACTCACATTTAACAGGGCTTTTTATTGTTATTTTCCACAATAAAATTTTGAAGACACCTAAATGACACTAATTCCCTTCTAAGTTTAGCACGTATAATGCAACATTACTTGGGAGACACAATGATATGGTACAAATGCCTTTATATGGCCTTAAGCGAGTTACTTGCCTGTCTGAGCCTCCATTTCCCCAAGTAAAATAGGAAGAGTAACTACTTTATATCGTGGTAGTGAATATAAAATAGGTATAGTTTCTGATCCAATAGTGCATATGTGAGGCACTCAGTACTGTTAGTCAAGTCCTTCTTATACCAAGGGCTCCCACTTGGCTGTGATTTTGCTTGTTGAATCTGAATCTGAAAATGGATTCTCGTCACCAGATACTTTTACAGGAGTGTTTCCAAATGGCTGGTTATAACCCATTAGTCAGGGTTGTAATCCATGACTCTTGAAATCAATTCACTGGGTTATGATCAGCATTGTCTTAATAGAAGAAAACAGAATGTAACTATAAATATCAGAGTATGTGTCATAGTGAAAATAGGAATATTTCATTGAAATTCTGTTTCAGTTTTATATATGTATTAGTGTACTATGTGATGATGAAAAATAAAATATACTTATTACCCTGGATTGAATCAAAATGGTTTGAAATACGCTACTCTACAGAGGCCAGTCATCTTTGGTTGGATCACCTCGCCTCCCTGCCCATCCTCCCCAGGGAACTGTAATACTGAGACCATTATTTCACTACTTCAAAGTTAAAAGAAGCCCATCAGCACTATTCCTCTACAGAGACAAGTTATATTTACGTTCGAGGTTACCTGCATTGTTAATAAGACCAAGGAACAAAAATTTGATTCTTTCCTTAGAAATATCTTTCTTAACTATTCATCAAGTCCTCATCTCATGTTTTTCTTATTTTGAAACACAGTAGCAAGTAAAAGGCTCCCTGGAGGTCTTAAAAAAGATACTACAGAAATTTACAACCAGAAACCCAGTTATCCAAATAAGAATGCGACATTAAAATGTATTCCATAACCACAACTGTTTCAGTACACTAATCTTTTGGGGAGAACTTTTATTTTGTCTTAAAGCAGAGCCAAATTAAATGGGAGTTGAGGGAAAAGCAGTTAGGGAAGGCTTTCCTAAGAAAATGATGTCAGAGTTAGGATTTGATTGATGAGTAAGAATTAGCAGAGTCAAGAGGAGAGAAAGGGTATGTGGCAGGAGTAGCCAAGTACGAGAGCAGCATTCTAGGTACTAAGAAGAACATGAAAGATTCTACAGCCAAGAAAAGATATGGAAAGTTCATTTGAGAATTAAGTAAGGTTGGTTCATTATGTGTAGAGAAGACTAGCAAGAGACAAAGCTAAACAAGAGAGCAGGTGGCCAGAATATAATCTTATAAAATTATATTAAGAATTTGGATTTTCCTCAATTGACAGTCATATCAGGTGAGTGACCTAATCATACTCACCTTTTAAAAAGATCACTATGACTATAATATGGAGAATGAAATAGAGAGGGGCCATAGAGTAGGGCCAGGCAAATAAGGGAATATGGCAGTAATCCAAGAAAAAGATGGTGGTAGCCTAGTCAAGGTAGGTAGCTATGAGAATTGAAAGTTGATAAATGATAAAGCTGAAAATTATTTTAACTATGGTGAATGATGGATGAGAGAAGACAGGGGAGCGGGAAGCCAAAGGTAACTGTGTGGCAGCACTGCCTGAGAGAAGGAACCCAGGAGGATGAGTGTGTGGGAAAGGGAAAATATAAAACTATTACTTTAGTTTGTGTTAATGTTTGAGGTGTCTATGTGACATTAAAATGGGAATGTCCGAGGTTGCCAGAGCTAATCTGGACTGATCCACATGGTATATGGGTGACCTTTGTTTCACTGCTGTTGGTAAGGAAAGAACCAGACTACAATGGGTTAAGAAGTGACTAGGAGGTAGGAGTATGGAGCCTGTGAATACAGACAACTCTTTTGACAAGTCTGGCTCCCTAGGAGGAAAATGAGGTAAAGGTTTTTTGTTGTTGTTGTTGATTCTTTAAGATGTTAGTGACTTCAGCATGTTTGAATACTTGGAAAGACACTGACAGAGATTAAAGACACAGAAGAGAGACCAACACACAGGGCTAGAGGATGACCACAGGCAGAAAGTTGGCTTTCAATACAAGGTTCAGATCTTCGATTCTAAGAGAAAATAATGAGGAAAGTAAGGGTGCAGATGCAGGTAAGGCTGTAAGTTTGATGGTTCAAGAGACACATAGGAAGAGCAACTGATTCTACCATTAGCAAGGGAAGACTTCAGGAAAGAAGTAATAATTAAGACCAAAAAATTAAGGACTAGTAAATATTATTCTGAGCTGTATGTTGGGGAATAGTGTAGTCAGAGGAAACTGTAGTTAGAAAAGGCCTGAAGGGAGATTTGATATTTAAAAGTTGATATATTTATCAAGACCAAAAACAAAAAGTAAGGAAACTGGCTTGACCCTGGCATTGGCCCTTGGCTAAATTTCATCAACCCCTCAGGATGCTGCTGATGCAGTTCAGGGAATATTTTCTACCCGAAGCCACTCTATTATCCTGATTAGAGTACTTTCTCTAATAATTAAGGATTAGAATATTTGAAGAACTGTGAGCAATGATTCATCAGCCAGTCATTTAGCTACAAATCAAACATTTCTTGAGTAACTACTAAGTTTAAGGCACTACCCTGGATTCTGAAGACTGCGAAGAAAATAAAGCATGTTCTGCCACTCTCAAGTAACTTCATCCTTTAATGGATAGAATAAATGAAATGTTACCTGAGGCCCATAGCCTAAACCAAATAACATTTCTTTTTCTTGCCATCCCTTTTGCCTCGTTTCTATTACCTTAAGTTTCCTCCCTCTACATGACTCACCACCCATTCCTCCCCTTCTCCTTACCTTACTGACCATAAAAATGGATGAAAAACGGGTTCTAAAGATAGTACTCTCAGAAGGTGATCTGATCACAAATTCCTAACTGGCAGGTCATGGTGGGCAGTCACACCCCAGGCATACAACATATTTAGTAAAAGGTTTATCTTTGCCTTAAACAAGTACCATCCATTGTTTCTGTGCACTATGTGAACACACCTTTGAAATAATGTGGTGTCCTGTAATCCAATCCTACCTTGTTTTCTTCCACTTTCACGTAATATTTCTTACTTTCCTTCTTTAACTTCGAGTGCACTAAAGAAGCTACAAACTCATTCTTCAGAAGCATTTGTGATCCTGCTTCCCATCTCAACAGGATGGCTCGAATAAACTCTCAAAAAATTCTCTATAGGTTTGGACATTTCTTATGTCAATAATGTCAGTGGTCTCAGAATACAGAAGACATTTGGGGACCTAACATTTGAAGACTTAACTGTCAGTAAATACTCCAAAATGTTCACACAATATTATTTTAATTTTGCTGAAATACAATTCTGAAGGTTATGAGCTGTGAAGATGGTATTCAGGAATAAGTCACCAATACGGTAAATGAGTCTGACAATTGTCTAGCAACTTATCTCAATGAAGCTTTTCTGTTCTTTCTTTTTCTTCTTTCTTTCTTTCTTTATTGGTGGTTTCCTGGCTGGGAATCAAACCCAGGCTGCAGCACTGAGAGCACCAAAGCCTAGCCACTACACCACCAGGGAACTCCTCCTGTTCTTTATTTTGTCCTTGTGTGATATAATTCTAGTAAATAAATTAAAATACAAACAAAACACATTTTGTCTCTTTCGGGAAAAAGATTAAGAAAAGAAAGTAAATTGTCAGTGGTAGTGAGCATATTAAGTAAAGGAATCTAATAAATCATTGTTTAAAAATTTGTGGATTTGAAAAGATCTCAGGACATATCACTCAATAAAACCTAAATTGTCTATTGTATTTTCCTCCACTTCCATACCACTGTCTATCAACATGATAAACAATAGCTAGAAAATTCTTTTTTTAATTTATTTTTATTTATTTTTATTTTATTTTATTTTTTATGTAGGTAAGTTCCCTGGCTGGGAATCGAACCCAGGCCGCAGCATTGACAGCGCCAAAGCCTTACCCATTACACCACCAGGGAATTCCCAGAAAATTCTTAATTGGATTGAAATCTGGAATAACTATCTGAGATTCTTAAAGATTTGATAATCAACAATAGAATTAAGGCATTTTATCAACACCATTAGACACAAAAGGCTGGTCAGGAGAAATAAATGCCAGAGTCAAAAGTGATTGCCTTACTTAAAAATAGGAATATAATACAGGCACAGACTAAGAGAACTAAACCCCAAATTGTAGAATCTATTTTGCCATTTAACAACTGTGTGCCCTTTTGAAAGTCACTTATTTTTTGGGTAAGCCAGGCCCTTGCAGAAGCAAACATTAAGATGAAATTAAATCTGCAAGGATTTTATTGGTGCAAACACTCATGAGAGAGAAAATGGGAAGGTAGCTGGAGAAGGCAAGGAGAATCATCAGAGAATAATGCAAGTCGGACACTAAATTGAATCAAAGAAAAAAAAAATGAGAGGTTAGGAAGAAACATTCTAGACTGCCATGCTGTTTTAGGAAGGTTTGGCAAGTCTTCAAGCCAAAGTTGGCTGTTAGGGGAATCCCATGTTTCTCAGGAAAAGGTGTTGTCTACCACTGCTGCCAGCAGCTCCTGGGATGAGGCCTTGGGGAAAATGTGTAATAACAGATTTCACAGTCCAGTGGCTTGAGCCCTTGGTTATACTTCCTGAGTATGGAGATCTTCCAAATTCTATTCTCATAGCTACCACTTTTCTTAAGAGTTTTTGCATTTATAAATTCCCTAATTTTGTCCTTCCTATTTCACAAGGTTGTGCCAAGTATCATGGTAGGCACTAAACATATAACGGTGAACAAGAGTAACATGGTCTCTGCCCTCAAAGAACTTACACTCTACTGGAAGATACAAAGAAGCAGAGCAGCAAGTAAATACTGTGTGGATCATTCAGACTGTCATTCACCTAAAAACCTATGATGCCTCTTTATTACCTATAGAAAAAAAAAAATCTACACCTCTTAGTATGACATACACACCTGGGTCCTAATTTATTTTACCAACCTTATCATTCACTAACTACTCAGCCCCCACACACCCTAAATGCTCCAGCCACCACAAACACTGACTACCAAATGTAATAGAGTCACACCCTCCCATGCTTTTACATATAGTTCTATCTAGAATGTGACTTCTCCTTGGCCTCAAGAGCCCACTCAAATGTCACTTATGATAAGCCTTCTTTAACCCTTGAGCAGTGGTTCTCACCAGTGGCAATTTTATTTCCTCTCCCTCCCACCAGCATTGTGACAATTTTGGTTGTTCTGTGCATATGTATGTGTCTGTGTGTGTGGGGGGGTGTGGGGTGGGTGGGTGGGTACTACTGGCAGCTAGTGGGTAGATGTCAGAATTGCTGCTAACCACCCTAAAATATAAAGGACAACCTTCCTGGCCCCCAACAAAGAATTAATCAGCCCATAATGTCAAAAGTGCCAAAGGAGAAAAACCCTGCCCTAGAGGCATTTTGCCATATCCTCCCTTGGGCTCAACAAAGCATTCTGTCCTTAATACCCTGGCTGTTGTCTTTCTCTGACACCAGGAGATCCTTGAACACAGAATGTGTTATTTATCTTTCTATATCCAATGACCTCACACAGTCAGTCTCATCTCTTTTATAAATCTGTCAAAGTAAAACCAGGTATAGTCAGTGTACTGGTGTCACTCAAAGGTGCTCTAGTCCTGGCTCCACCTAGCTGTTTATCTTTGGGCAAATTACTTAAACTCCATTTCTTCATCTGTTAAATGGGGATCACTGCAACTACACATAAGAACTGTGACAGTTAAAAAACACACACATGAAATGCTTAGTTAATATATGGCACAGAGTAAACCTTCAAAAATATCATCCAACACTGCTGTTCCCATGCCTTATGTTGCCAAAATAAGCAAAAGGAAACTAAATGTGGGGGCAGAAGGTGATAAGAAATTTTAGAAGCAGAAAACATTAGCATTCAGGAATTTAATTATAAAAATGATATACTCATTTGACTGCCTTTCCTTTTTCAGCATTTTTCTCATTACTCATTGGTTTCAAAGCAGTACTCTGTATAATATTTATTTGTAATTCAGAACAATACTGTAATATTTGTAATTCAAAATGCTGTCTTTGCTACTAAAATGAACTTAATTTAGGTCACAAACCTAGTTTATTTAAATGTAGTAACACTGTATTCTAAGTGAAATATCACTAATTTCAATTTTATCCAAATAAGAAAGATACTATTTTAAATTTTCACAAGTATAAACCTGAACATCTGATATTAAGAAATGTTAAGCTAAGATGTATCATGTGTTATGTGTTACAAAACACTTATGAATGTTTGTTCTTTCTACTAAGAACTGGTGATGGTGTGGGAGAGCAATTTCGGCAAAAATTGAACAACAAAGTTCTGGTGAACAGTGGTCAATATTTAGCATAGTGCCTTCCACATAATAAATGTTCAATAAGTAGCTGTCAAAATAAATCCAATGAAGGAATCATCAGGTCTGGGAAAATTTATTAGTCCAAAATGGCAATGGTATTAGTAGCTGACAGGGTGGTGCCAGTTATCATCTCACATCTTCTCTCACCAACATTGTTCAACTCTGCTTATTGGAAAATATTTTCCCATGGGAAGACAGACAGGGATTTTCAAGGGCTGTGGTAGCCACTTAAAACTGCAAGAAATAACAGATGTCACCCCAATAAGTCTAACAATAAAAATGAATTTTTTAAAAAAACCAAAAACTGCCAAGAAAGATGAGATTCTGTATGCTTGCTCCTGGGGAAAAAATTGGTTGTTGGTATCTTCAAATTTACTAGTCACCTCTGTTCCAATGGTTGTAAAACCTGCCTATAAGTTCATGACAATTAAGTTTGTGAACTCATCCTAGAAAAAGTGCTAGATACCTCACTGCTGAATATCACTACAGTCACTTTTGAAGCACTTCTCTGGGGAAGCTATGCACCAACACCAGCATCTAGTCCACCCTTCAAAGAAATTTTGGAACTCTTTTCCTGGAATGGCCATCAGAGCTTGTCGTCGTATTCCCTACCTTTGATGTCCTGAATGTCATTAGTATTTCCTTTATCTTCAAGTAAAGAAAAGGTAATTGGGGGCCAGATCTGGTAAGCAAGGAGGGTGTTCCAATACAATTATAAATACTATGGCTAAATACTCCCTCATAGACAGTGCTGTGTGAGCTGGTGCATTGCCGTGATATAAGAGCCATGAGTTGCTGGTGAAAAGTTCAGGTTGTTTTTCGTCCAACTTTTTCATGCAGCCTTTTCAGCACTTCTAAATAGTAAATGTGGTTGACTGTTTGCCCACTTGGTACAAATTCATAATGAATAATCCCTCTGATATTAAAAATTGTTAGCAACATCGTTTTGACTCTTGATTTGGACTGACAGAACTTTTTTGGTCATGGAGAACTGGCCGACTTCCATTGTGCACTTTAATGCTTTGTTTCAGGGTCATATTGGTATCTCTATGTTACAGCACCAGTTATAACATGGCCCAGAACATCATCTTGCTTCTCCAAAAGGTCTTGGCAAACTTCCACTCTCCTTTGCTTTTGTTCATCAGTGAGCTCCTTTGGGACCATTTTTGCACACACCTTTCTCTTATCAAGATTTTCTGTTAAGGGAGTTCCCTGATGGTGTAGTGGCTTAAGGCTTCGGCGTTGGCACTGTCAGCGCTGCGGCCTGGGTTCAATTCCCAGCCAGGGAGCTACCCACATACCAAAAAGCAAAAAAAAAAAAAAAAAAAAAAAAAAAAAAGATTTTCCTGTTTCTCTATTGATGTTTACTTGGTCTGCTACACAATCAGCTGATGATTTTGACACACAATTTGACTAATTTTTGCAACATTTTCATTCATTCTGCTCATTACTGACCACCCTGATCTCTCTTCATCAATGCTGCTTTCTCTCCCCTCAGAAAAACGTTTTATCCATTTGTACACTGCTATTTTCTTCATAGCATTATCCCCATAAACTTGAACTAACATGTTCCTGCTTTCACTCCACTCTTGTGAAGTTTAACAAGAAATTTGTTCATTACTCTAATTCAAGCTTCGACATTCTCATGACAACACACAAAAACACGCAACAGTGAATGCCACTCTGCAAGACACTGACCGCCACGTGTCGACACAAACACACCTGTGAGACACAGATATACCAAGGTTATGAAACCTTACCAGGTTGTTTGTACAGTGTTGCCAATGTAAGTGCATGGTGACAAGTTCACAAACTTAACTGTCAGACCTCCTATATCATGCAGTCAGATTCTTCAAGATAAAGTTGTTTTAAAAACCAAGTCAAATACCTATTAGCTTTGTATCTGGATTACTATGAAACATAAAATATCCAAAAATTGTAAGTGTTCTAAAAGCATCTAAACAAAAATTTAACTTCCTATTCTAACATGTAGGGAGTCAGCATTAAAGTTTACTTACAACATTTTAAAGGAAATTATACTGTTAAAATCCTCCCTCCTCATACATATGTACATACATACACACACACACTTATTGGCCAAAACTTTAAGAAGTGGACTTATTTCTGGAAAATAACCAATTATGTATAATACTTATAGTTTTATAGTAGTAATACTAGTAGGAAATTTTTGAAAAGCTTCTGGCCTTACTATGTTAATATAAAAATCAAACCCAAAAAATGATCACTTCCATTCCCTTTTGTCAGTGAAAAATATATCAGCATTTATTCCTCCCATATGACTTCTACAAAAAAATTTTGCAGGGGGTTCCCTGGTGGTGTAGTGGCTAGGTTTCGGTGCTCTCAACGCCAGGGCCTGGGTTCAATTCCCAGCCAGGGAACCACCCCTCGCAAAAAAAAAATTTTTTGCAGTAATCAAAATTTAATGTAAAATTATTTATTACATTTAAAACTCTTAAAGACTACATGGAATCTAAACTTTCAGAAGCACCACTTCTCAAAAGCGAGCTCTAAGAATCAAATATAAGGGCTGTCTGGGAAAAAAATCCAGCCATAATGCCTCTATTTTTCATATTACATGGCTGGATACTTTCCTGACAGCTGGCTGTAACAGTTCACTAATGTATCAAAAGCTTACGAAATGAATAAAAAAGTGTTAGTCTTTCTTTAAAAGGCTAATGTCTATTAACAGCTTAAAACAGGGCACAGTAGGGGGTTAATATGTTGTTGTCTGAATCACTTTCATCAGTTTAAGTACCTATTAGTCCTTATTAGCAATGTGTTTGCAAGGTGCTATTGGTCTTTTAAAGTTTTTTCTGCTTCTTCTTAGTGTATTGTATTTGCCCAGGTACATTCTTTGGCAATAGTACTTGAAACAAAGTTTAGATTTGTATTTTTCTTTATATTTTATATTTTTGAATTTTAGATTTGCATTTAAAAAATGCTTTCTCCTTTTAGAACTCTGTTCAAAATAAATTGTTCAGTATATCTACATACTCAATCTGTTTTTATCTTATAACTTTCAACAATATGAAAGTCAGTACTCTTCCAAATTTCTCCGAAGGGAGAAATCAAGACGATCTTCTCAGGGGTGAAAGCAATTCACATGCTCTCCTAAGTAAAATCACTAATCCAGAACTGAATACGAAATGAATGTTCACAAAGTAAAGCTGGTCAGTGTATTAAACTTAGTTCTAGCATAACCAATGGTTATTCTTTAGATATCATAAACCTATTGTTTAAAAACTGAAATCAAATGATAAAACTGAAAAATAACTTATGGTCAAAGCTCAATGAACCTAGTTTTAAGAATCTGTGGATGTAAAAGGGGCTATGTAATAAATCTAATCAAAGTAACTTCACAGGGTGATTTGATCCTAAATTCCTAACTGGGAAGGTCATGGTGGGTAGTTATACCCCAGAACTATAAAAAGTATAGAGGGTGCCAAAAAATGTATACACATTTTAAGAAAGGAAAAAACTATTATTAAAATTGTAATACTCAATATATATTGGTAACAAAAGATGAATACAACTCACGTTTGACATCTGCCATTACAAGAGGTGCTCAAAGTAATTACCATCAGTATTTATGTAATAGATAGATAACAGCTCTTAAAATGTGTATACATTTTCTTTGGCACCCCGGTAATACGTTAACCTTACACAAGCCCTGTCCATTGTTTTTGTGCATCTAGGTTAACATACTTTTGAATGCTTCTTTTTCAGACTCCTCGGAGGCCCAACCACCCTCAGAGGAACAAATAATGTTAACTATCCTGCACCTTACTTTTACCTGCCTTCGTGTATTCTTCCTTATATTCCTTCCTCAATTCCAAACATACAAAAAAAATGTAGAACTGTCATTTCCCAAAGCATCTGAAATCTTGCTTCCCTGTGTATCATCAGTTTGGATTAAATAAACTCCTAGAAAAATTCTCTACAGGTATGGACAATCTCTTACATTGACACACCAAACTTTGCATAAAATCCAACTGCAAAAAATTTCTAACAGTTTAGAACAGAAAAATCTTTCTGAAAAATCCACATTTGTGAAAATGACACAGTGTAATGTAGTAATTTTAGAAAGTTTCCCAATTTTAGCTCTACCAGTAATTGCCAGGGTAATCTTGAGCAAATCATCCACCTCTCTTATCTGTTTTGGGGGTGTGAGAGGGGGTAGGTGACAGGGAAAAAAAAGAGAAACAAGGGAGAGAATCTCTAAGGGGTACTTTGTCAGCTCTACAATTTGGTGTTTCAAAAGGAAAAGACTTTCCCCTTTTAGGACTATATTTAGAAGTAAAAATAATTTAAATTGTTTAGCATACCTGTATGCCTCATCAGTTCTTGTCATTTTTCAACAATGTGGAAAGTACTGTCCTAAGAAACTAAACATACTTGGACAGTTTCACTTACACAGTTTAATTCTTTCCAGTGTTAAATTGCATGTTAACAAAATACCGTATGAAATCATTAGTGGAATTATAAATAGATAAAACACTTTGCAGGGCAACTTGTCAAAATCTCTCAAACTTTAAAGTACATGCCATTTGAGCCACTGAAGGGTAGCAAAATATGCCACCTTAAAATATAATAAGTTCAAAAGACTGTTCTAAAGTATTTTAAAATATATTAAAGGGTAATGAAGACCAAGACACTAGTTCTGTTCTCAAGGAACTTAAAATGTCATGGAGAGTAAATTCATTCATTTTATATTTACCAAGAGTCCTTTTTGTGCCAGGCCTCTGGGGGATGTGTCCCTGTCTTCATGCAGTTTATATCCTACTGGGGATTAATGTACAATATTATGGTGACTAGAAGGAGAAACTAGTTCAAGTAAATCAATAATCAGAGAGCAGACTTCTGACAATCTTAATTTTCACATCACTATCCAGAAATAAGTGAGAGCAGCATGAGTTCCCCTAAAATAGAATTGCACTAGCAAAAGGAACAGTGACAGACATTAAGTATTAACAGAAGTTATTAGAAGCAGGAAGCATAAGAGACACATTAATGGCTGACAATATTACATAAAAGAGACAGAAACACAATTTAAAGTAAACATGAAACCAAGTTATCACACACTATAATCCAAGCATTCTCCGATTAGGGACTCAGTTATACTACAAAAATGTTTATTATAATAAGGTTTTTACAGATCACAGGCATATTTTCCATAGGAAAAATTGTATATTTGGTGTTAAGTTTCATAAATAGCAAAATTTTTTGAAAAAGTGGGGGGATCTCTAGCCAGTTCAGTAAAGGAATTACTCTTTACATTATACACAGGTATACATAAATCAGGAATTAGAATAATGACATCAATTTGTACTCTATTCAAGTAATATGATTTAAATTCAAGGGATTTATACACCTCAGGGATATTTTGGCTTGTGTAACTAAAATCCAGGAGAGGATCTGTTTTAAGGTTGTTTGATAGTTTAATAAAATCATCAAGAAATGTATTTTTGTCTCTTCAATCTCAGCAATCCATTATACAAGCTCCATCCCAAGGTCAGATTCCCTAGTGCTAAAAGGAAGGCTGCCAACTATAGTTACATGGAAGAAAGCACTTCTGTCCCAGAATTCTAAACAAGAATTCTGAAATGTACCTAGTTCAAATCAGCCTAGATCTCATGTCCACCCCAAATCAATTTCTGTAACCAGGAAGTAGATACTGATTGGCTAAAATCACTCTGAGGCTCACTGCTAAAGCTGGAGGTAGAACGGTTACCCTCAGAACTGCAGTTTTTTTGTTTTTTGTTTTCTGGGCAAGAAGGTAGAGTGAACACTGCTTACCTCCACTCACATCCACTTCAAAATTACAACTAAACTACAGAACCACCATCATTGAGAATCACCTGACGTCTAAGTGAAATGAAGCTCTACAACTTATGATATACAGAAGCCACCTCAAGACTGGTAGGAGAGTCAAAGAAGCAGAACCAGCACTGTTTGTCCCACACGGGCCTTCCTCCCTCCCAGCATGAAAACGCAGGAGGCCACCTTATCTGAGTCTCCATCAAACTGGCTAATGCTGTTCATTCAACCCTCCCTGGTGATTCCCTCAGACCCTGCCTCACCCAGCTTTTTTTTGCCCTCCACTCCAACTGCTTCCAGTGGCTTTTCTGTACAAACAGACTGTCCTGCTCATGCTAAAGACTTTCCTAAAATCTCTCAAAGGTTCACGAAACTCAAACAAGCACAATCTGGCTTCAGCATGTCCCATACCTCTTGCTGAGTAGTTGTAAGCCCAGCACCAGTGACAGCTGGGCTTGGTTAGTGGCTTGGCCTCTTGAAGCACCTCCAAGCCCATCACAGGTGGTGGCCATCTGTGGATTGCTCTGTGGCTCATGACAGGTGGCCCCAGGGAGGACACAGGCAGCTGACCTTGACTGGCCTGCAACAAGACCTCTCTCAGTAGGCCCCAGGGCTGGCACACCCAGAAGGCAGCTTAAGACAGAGCTGGAGCATCACCTGGCCACCTCCAAGAATGACACACCCAAAGGGCTGACTGGGCAGGCACCTTGCTAAAGCAAAGCCTGCTCTTTATGGTCAGCCCCTATACCACAGATCCTCCATTATACCATGTACCATGGCAGTCCCCACAACCAATCACCCTGAGGGTCAATCCCTCCCACTGATGTGCAAACAGCAACCAAGGCTCAAGTACAACAAGAAGACACACACAACCCACAAAATAGACACACCAAGAGCTCCTGGCTCTGGTAGCCAGGGAGACTGCTCCACTGAGCCACACAGTATAACTACTACATAAGTCCACTCTACTAAGACCAGGAGGCAGAGCAGCCCTACCTCATACATAGAAACAAACACAGGGAGGCATTATTAAAATGGAAATGAAAAAATAAAATGGGATAGCAGTATTTATACCAGACAAAATAGACTTTAAAACAAAGTCTATAACAAGAGACAAGGAAGGACCAGTAATCTCACTTCTGGGTATTTATCCAAAGAAACCCAAAATGCTACTTTGAGGGGATGTGTGCATCCATATGTTCACTGCAGCCAAGATATGGAGGCAGCCTGGGTGTCCATCAATGGATGAATGAATAAAGAGAAGGTGGTATATATATATATAAAATATATAAATATATATAATGGAATATTGGTCAGTCACGGAGGGAAGGGATTCTTCCCATCTGTAGTGCCATGGATGGACCTGGAGGGTATTGTGCTGAGTGCAGTATATCAGAGAAAGATAAATGCAATGTGATTTTGCTTATATGTGTAATCTAAAGAACAAAATAAAGAAACAAACCAATCAAACTCAAAGATTCAGAGAACATTTTAATGGTAGCCACAAGCAGGGGTGGGGGTGGGGGTTGGGGAAGTGAATGAAAAAGGTAAAGGGATTAAGAAGTACAAATTGGTTGTTACACAATTGTCATGGGGATGCAGGGTATAGCATAAGGAATAGTAAATAATACTGTAATAATATGCATAGTGTCAGGTGGGAACTAGCATTGGGGTGACAGATGAGAGGGGGATTGGAGAAATGGGTGAAAAGGGGGAGGGGACTAAGAAGAGCAAATTGGTAGTTATAAAATAGACATGGGGATGTAAAAGAAAGCATAAATATAGTCAATAATGTTGCAACAACTATGTATAGTGTCAAATTGGTATTAGACTAGTCAGAGGTATCACTTCTTAAATTATATAAATGTCTTAAATTATATAAATGTCTAACCACTATGTTGTACACCTGAAATTAATATAATATTGAATGTCAACTGTAATTGAAAATTTTTTAAAGGGAAGGAAAAAGGTGAAAGGGAATAAGAGGTTAAAATTTCCAGGTATAAAACAAGCAAGTCATGGGAATATAATGTAGAGCATAGGGAATATAAAATAGTCAATACTGTGATACTGTGGCATGGTGTCAGATGGCTGCCAGATTTATCATGGTGATCACTTCTTTAGATATGTAAATTTTGAAAACTATGATGAACACCTGAAACTAATGTAATATTGTATGTTAGCTGTATTTTAATAAAAATCTTTTTTAAAAATCTGTGGGCTGTGTCTATGTGAGGAAGGATGGTGGATACTGGAATGAAAACACAGGTAGATATCAAGAGAAGAAAAAAAGAGAGATTGAGGAGGCAGCAAAAATACAAGATATTTGCAATAAAGATCCAGAGTCAACACAAAATATTATGTATAACACTGCCTGCTTAAAAGACAGAAAATCATTAGGATTATTATTTTTACAAACAAAAGCCACAGTTGGCTCCTGGGACTACTTCTATTTAATCTAACACTAGAAATGCTATTTTAGTCTTTTTTAAAAAGTAGTATGTAAAAAATAAAAAATATCTAGTTTGAGACTTTTTTCTAATTTCACTAGGATATATTAAAAAAGATATAAATAAATGTAAATAAACACCTTGCTCTTAGGGGGACAGTGGAGAAGATTAAGGGCACGTAAGTTTGCTAGATTTTAAAACCTATGACAGCAACAATTACAAAAACACGATACTAGGTTAAAAACTAAACATTACCGACAAGTTAAAATCTTTCTCTAGAAATGCTGTACCAAACTCAAGAACTTAATATTATAAATCAGAATTAAGAGAAATCACTATCTCAAAAAGATATCGATACTCCCATGTTCGCTGCAGCATTATTTACAATAGCAAAAACATGGAAACAACCTCAGTGTCCAATAACACATGAATATTATTCAGCCATAAAAAAGAAGAAAATCCTGCCATTTGCAATAATATGGATGGACCCTGATGGTATTATACTGACAATCAGTGAAATAAGTCACAGACAAATACTGTATGAACTTATTTGTTTAATCTAAAATAACCAAACTCACAGAAACAGATAGGTAGTTGCCAGAGGTGGCAGATGGGGTGGGGGATGGGGGGAGAGGGTGGAGGAAATGGATGAAGGTGGCCAAATGGTAAAAAATTCCAATTGTAAGTTCTACAGATGTAATGTACAGCCTGATTACTGTAGTTAACAATACTGTATTGTGTATTTGAAAGTTGAGAGTAAACTTTAATAAAAGTTCTCATCTTAAGAAAAAATATTTATGCAGTAACATGGAAGGACCTAGAGTATTAAGCTAAGTGAAGTAAGTCAGACTGAGAAAAACAAATACCAAATGATTTCACTCATATGTGGAATCTAAAGAACAAAATGAACAAACAAACAAAACAGAATACACTCACACATACAGAGAACTGATGTCTGCCAGAGTGGAGGAGGGAATTGGGGAACTGGGTGAAAAAGGTGAAGAGTTAAGAAGCACAAATAAATCGTTACAAAACAGTCATGGGATGTAAAGTATAGCATAAAGTCAATAATGTTGTACTTATGTATAGTGCCAGGTGGGTTAACCACTATGCTATATACCTGAAACTAATAAAAAATATAATCAACTGTCAACTATAACAGAAAAAACTATAATTTTTGAAAAGTAAAAAAATTTATAACTATGTGAAGTGACTGATGTTATTAATAACTTACTGTGATAATCATTTTGCAATATGTACATATATCAAATTATTATGTTGTACACTTTGAACTAATACAATGTTATATGTCAATTCTATCTCAACAACACTGGAACAAAATAAAATTAACATAACATGGGAAAGAATCTTTAAAAAGTAATATTGTTGGCCTTCTTTGGCTTCAGCTTCTCAACTACCAAGCACCAAGAGGGCTTTCAGGACCCACTATCCAGACCTCAATCTCCAGGCATTCCTTCATCCCCCACTCCCTCCAAGTATCCTATACTGAATATGGAGGCCTGGAAATGGTCAGGGTTACCCTTTCCAAAGGACCCGCCTCCTTATCCGGTAAAAGTTCTGGGTTGCCTGAGGTACACACATTATCCTACACAGGAGGAAGGAGGTGATTAAGTATGTGGTTGTGAGACTGGGGCATCACCCTCACTTTCTTCTCTTTATATGTGGTGAATGCTTGTTCAAAATGATAATCAGAATAATCTGATTTTTTTTACAACATGAATAAACAAAAATAGTATTATTAGAGTAAAAGCTTTGGAGATGTGAATCAATGAAAGGCATTCTCATACAGTGCAGTTGAGAGTGTAAATTGGTATAATCCCTGTGGAAAACAGTTTTGCATTATCTTGTAAAAGTAGAACGTTCACATACCTTATGACTCTAAAATTCTATTCTGAGATAAATACCCAAGAAAAACTCTCATATGTCATTACCAAAGACATAGCAAGAATAGAAACAGTAACCAAAACAATCCAAATACCCATCAATAGAAGAATGGATAAAACTGATTATCACACAATGGAATATTACACAATAGACAAAAGATGTACTGCATCTAAATTTAAAAATATGAATCTTACCAACATAATATTGAGTGAAAAACAGTAAGTCCCACAAGATATCTTTCATATAAATTAAAAAATAACTAAATGATATATTTAATATTATACAAATAATAAATTTATGGAAAATAAAAAGGTAATAAACAGATTAAAAACATTAGTTAACTCAGGTGGGGAGAGGAGCACAAAATTAGACATGCTATTATCACTATTTTAGTTTTTGTGTTAAGTCATGGGTTCATAGTATTTACAATACAGGCATACGATAAATAAGGGGCTGTGCGTGAACCAATAATGAGTATGTGGCATAAAACAAAAATTAAGATTAATTTAATTCTGTGCAATTAAGATCCAAAGAAAGAAAATATTGTTGGGGCAACAATTTGGGTCCATTCTTCAATGTACATTTTTAATCCTCTATCTTCATTTTTAACTCTACATTCAACAATTTTATTCCCCCAGAGGTGGAAAAAAACTATGGATAAGTTCAGTGTAATCTGATGAACCAAGTACATGTTTGGGAAAATTTCTTTTATCTTGTTAGAATTAACTAAAAACAATTCAAGTCTCTGTCTCCTTTTTGTTCATGTAACCCAAGTCATTGCTAGTCATCCCAATTTAAATTCTCCATTCCAAATAACATCCTGATTGCTGTCACCTGTATCTCCACTCTATCCTCAACACCCATCCAGTCATTCAACAAACACTGCTGAGAACCTACTATGTACTTGATAGTATGCTAAGGTACAAACATGGATAAAACCGTCTTGCACTTCCAAAAGCTCAGAGTTGTACAATGCTTCTCAAGGTATGATTAGAGAAACATGTAATTCCTCTGTAGGAATTATGCAAATGTTTGTAACACAAACTCTTGGATCCTGCCCCAAACTTAGAGAATTAGAATCTTAGGGGGTAGAGCCTGGGGAAATGTCTTTTTGAAAGTACTCATGTTGATCCTCTTATACAAATTCTCATTTACTTCGAGAATTATTGTTCTAATAGAGTAGTTCTCACACTCTGGTCTCACACCACCTTTATACTCACTCTCATTACTGAGGGCCTACAATTCTGATTCTGACACCAATTCCGATGTTTGGGTTTTTCTTCCACACTGAGCACAAGCTAGGTGTCCTACAATTCAACTTAATTCTGACACTACCTGGAGATAATGTCAGATTCCAGAGGTTAAGGGCTCACTCACATGACTGTTCCTACTTTGGATGCCAGGTGAAATTCCAAATTGTTTCCTGTGCTTCAGACCAAGGGGCTATAAATCAGGTGTTTCTAAGGATTTCCCTCCTTTGGTTCAATTAATTTGCTAGAGCTGCTCACAAAACTCAGGAAACTAGTGTGCTCACTAGATTACTGACTTGTTACAAAGGCTATATTAAATGATACAAATCAACAGCCAGATGAAGAGATTTAAGGCAAGGTCCTGAAAAGAGGAGCTTCTGTTCCCATGGAGATGGGCCCAACACAATGGCAGATAAATGCCTTCTAGTTTACCAACCTGGAAGCTCTCTGAATCCTGTCCTTTTGGGTTTTTATGGCAACTTCATTACATAGCATAATTGATTAAATCATTGGCCACAGGTGACTGATTCAAACTCTAGCCCCTTTTCCTGCCCTAGAGGTCAGGGGATGGGACTAAAAGTTCCAACCCTTGAATAATAGCTGGTTCCCCTGCCAACAGTCCCCATCAACTAGCAGGATAATATAGCTTGTTTTGGGAAAATCATGGTCATGGCCTTAACTTTCTCCGTTACCAGATTGAAGAGACATCTGGTTGCCAGTTGTATAGCTCCTAAGAGGCACCGCTTACCAAATATCTGGCAGAAGGTGGTGAAGAGCTGACCACTTGTAATCCATTTTGACATTGCCTTTGACTATCACTTTGCAGAGCTGAATACATTACAGAAATTCCAAAAGGAGTTGGCTAAATTTCAAGGTAGGAAGTTGGGCATTTTGGCTTCTAACTCAAATCAAAGGGTATGACGTGCAAGAAGAGAAAAGAAAACAAAGCTAGTAAAGCTTATAGGAATAATTTATAGGGCTCTGTCCTTAACCTTTCTCAGATATTGTCCACCGTACTTCTATCCATCATTACTTTAAATATGAGAAGTGTATAAACAGCTCAAGATACTGCAGGAAAACTGTATCAGTCTATGTGTGTTTGTGTATTATTTGTATTTTTCACTTTTAGTCAATCAGTATAATATATATTCAGTATACTATATATGAGGGCTATCCAGAAAAGTATCCAGCCCTTGTATAATGTCTGTCAGCATAGCAAATATATTATACATGAATATACATATTTAATGAATAACATGAAGACTTTACTTACCTTTTGTTTTTATGCTTGTTGTATACTGTGTGTGTGTGTGTGTGTGTGAGATACAGAACAGTATGTTAGAGGTATAGATATAAACAAACGGGAAGATGCCACAGTTTAGGAAAGGCACTGGTTTATTAAAAAAAAAAAAAAAAAATCAATACAATTTCCCCACAGATTCATGATGTAAAATTCTATAATCAAGGCTTGTAGATTTGTAATTATGGTGTGTCAGCTACATTTAAACAAGAGTGTTAAAAGATTGTTAAAGTTAAACTAACACAATTGCAGTGTGAATTGTCCTAGTCTCATTCTAATCTACTGGTGTCACTTTCGTTTAATCAGAGGAAAACTATGGGCCAATGTCAGTACTATTTCCAACGCCCTAATACTCTTTGTTCATGTTGGATTTTAAGTCATTACCAATCTCAAATGGTTACAAGAAGATAAATTTAAGAAAGTATTCTTAATCAATTAATTCACTCACCAGTGGGCTAGTACAGCAGACTTTACTAAGTTGTCTTAAAAGTTATGAAATACCATTAAGTGAACGAAAACATTTTATTCTTGGAGAATTTCTTGAACTTACCATAACTAAGAAAAAAATAAAAACTTACAAACACAAATCCTACTTGGAAACTTACTGTGGACGTTTCATTTAGCTGAAATACCATGTCAACATTTAAAACATCAATCCTGTATTTTCATCTACTTTAGTGAAAATTATTTTATAAATCACTGTTTAACTTAATACAGAAAAAAGCTACTCTAGCATAGATTCATATTTCAGAATGCATTTAAGGTTATTTCTTTAATCGTTAAATTTATTTGGGTGACACTGGTTAGTAAAAATTACATAGGTTCCAAGTGAACAATTCTACAAATACACTATCCATGTGTTGTAATACGTTCACCACCCAGAGTCAGTTAGTTCTCTTTCCATCACCACATATTTGAATCCCTCTCCTTTTAAGCTTTAATTTAAGTAAGGTACAACATTCAATTCACACTATTATCAAATAGTCTCCAAATAATACATAAAACAGTGCTACGTTAGCTAGTTACAGAAGAGGTATGAATGCTGATCATCCTGGTTTGTATGGGGCTTTCCCAGGACTGAAGGGTTCACATGCTAGGAAATAATTTCAGTCCCAAGTAAGGGCAACTAATGCCACCTAGACATAAAGGGAGGGGGGATTTTACAGTTCTGTACTGGAGTAATATTTGGTAACTTCTTGCTAAGGCTGCCAGATTAGCTGTGATCCAGTCATGGATATCAGTAGGTCTAGCTATTTTCCTGGGGCATGGGTCCATACCTTTAAAAAGAGCCTGCCAGAGCCAAACCTACCAACTAATACCCACCAACAATGAGTCACATGTGAACAAAGGATGTTGCTTGAATAAATTTTGGGTAATTACTCTTCCAGGTCCTAGTGCACACATCTCTCTAGTTTCACAGCCAAAATTAGTTCTGGAAAAACAATCTTGTTTCTGGGAAGGAGATACTTAAGGAGTCCTAGGAATCAGAGGCTCAGTATAAGTCAGCCTCACTGCTGTCCGCCTCTCACATTGTAAGCCATTCCTAGTAACTGGACTCTTTTTCTGGCTCCTAGGGATGTAACCTCTCTCTTAAAATCCATTTCCAGAAATCAGGTACTTTGCCTTTGTTACCATAAAAGGTAACAAAGTTCCTCTAAGACTAGGGCACTGTGAGGTTTCTCCCAATTTTCCCAAGGCCTAAAATAATGCCTTTAAAACTTGTTTCTACTTTCATTTCTTTTCTCTTCTTTCACTATTTTGCCAACATGTTGAAACACCCACCTTTCACTCATTTACTGCTTGTTTCCATACTGTAAAATTCCACTTGCCTGCCCAGATTACAAGAAACTTTTGGATCACCTGCTATTCTAGCAGATTTGACTCGACATTAAACTCTTAAGAATGCACCCTCCCTAGTATAGTCTACCTGAATGGAACTCTACCTATGTATTCTAAGACCAATACTTGGAATATATTTCTAGTGGCTCTCTATTCCTGGAGAGAAAAGTGAAGGAATTGGGGGCATGAAAGATGACTTTAAATCTCTTCTTCCAAATAAAAGTTGACTTCTGAAGAGAAATGAGTCTATGGGAAATGAACATCTGAGTAGAAAAATGGTGCTGAGAACAGAAATTGGTTTTTAGGCCATTGCTTTAAGAAACCAATGAACAGAATCCTGTTCACAAAACCAAGAACATGTCTGAATCATAAAACTAATCAAGAAGTCTTTGAATCTGAATTTGAATAGAGGAGAAAAATGCTTACCTTTAAAAACTTTTTTATTATGAAAAATTTTAAACATATGTACACAAGAATATAATGAAGTCCCATAATCATTCAGCCCTAGCAATCATTAATATGTTGCCCTATTTGCCTGATCTATTTTTTTTTCTTTGCAGAGATGAAATGTAGAATTTAAAAAACAGGATACTAAGGCAGAAGATGAAAAGAGTCATAGTAAAATAAATTTCAGGAGAAAAATAACAGAAGAGTAGGGAACAATATTTACAGATTAAATGGTTATTCACCAAGGCAAAATATGAGTAATAAACAGCTATAATAGAAATTTTAGGTATTAAAAAAACCAAATCTCATCAGCACTTATGGGAAAGCTCTACAGCAAAATGTCAACAAAAAAGCCATGAAAAAAATGTAAGCAGACATTTTCATCAATTTATAAGCAATCTGAGATATAGTAAATTATGAAGTTTTCACAAAAATGATAAATTTACTAAAGTATGAAGAATCATAATTCAAGCTTGATATTACTGAAATAAACCACAAATAAAACTTTACTTCCTGGCAGTTTCCATAAGTACTTGGGAATTTTGGAAAGCCTAAAAACTTAGCTTATTATCTAAATGAGTTTGTTTCCTCTAGAATACGTATTATAAACATGTAACTATTTGAACTGAGTAACTTCATAAACTAGTATAAATCATTAGTATGAAGAATGACAAGGTCATATAGGTAATTAACAGAAAACTACCATTAGAAATCATTTTTCATGACTTTTGGTCTAAACCACTCTCCATTATACCCTGGTACTTCTGCGAGATAGATTTACTAAAATGATATAACTAAAGTAAGTCCAGCAAGGTGAACAACAGAACTCTGGATGAGTCAAAGTGCAAATTATTTATATTTCCAATTATGTACCTCAATTCCTCTCCTATCAGCACACATTTTTAAAAAATACTTCTTTTAAAGCATTGTACTTAAAACAAAAAGTTGTATTAATAGATCAGAAACCCTAGTTCTTTTCCTTGCTCTGTCACTAACTGGTGCAGTGATCTTAGACAAGTTTATTTTTTCTACTTTAACTTGATTAAACCTCCGTTTCTCATAAAACGGGAATACAAACAATATGATTAATCCTTTACAGCCACTGGCTATTTGCTATATACTATGTTACACAGCATAGCAAGCTTTTCTTGCAACTACTGCATAAGGTGGGTGGGCACTTAACTACATTTTACAAAAGAGAAAACTGAGGCACAGTGCAAAGTAATATGTTCAAACAATACATAATGGCAGAATCAAGATTTGAAGCCAAGCAGTCTCACTTCAGAAAAGGCTGTAGTATTAGTCTAACTACCACTCATACTATCTCACTACTGCCTTAGTAATAAAGCTTCTGGGAAAGTAGAGTGTAATACTGTGCCAAGCCATGGAGGCAGTGTCTTAAAAAATGAATTGATTCTTCCCTTTGCTTGGTCCTTTCTCTGGTGGAAATATTTTTAAAAGCGACAAAACGTGGGCCAAGAAGCAGCAGCCAGCTGGCTAGGATCAGACGTATCTACAAAATAATCTGCTTCTTTATAAGCCTGTTTGTCTTTACTCCTGGAATGCCTCATCAAAAAGTTTGAAGTTCTCAGGTCTGAACAATAAAGGTCTCACAAGCACTGAAGTGTCTAACAACAGTCAGGATTAGAGCCGCCGGTTACAGCACTGGTCTTCCTAGGGTGGTTATTTAAACCGCATCCCACAACCTCGGGGGCGAGGTTCGGCAAAGTTGCCCCGGGGAGAGTTAGCCCACAGAAGTTTGAGGAATACGTTGGAAGTTCACGCCCGAATTCTTAAAAGACCGAGAGTCCCGTCTGCCATGTTAGTTTACGGGGCGCCAACAAGGTCTCATTTCTGATGAGGGCCGGGCTCTCGGCGTCCCCCACGAAACTTCAAAACGGGCTTGCGGGGCCACCTGAGGGCAGAATCCGCCTCCCTCCCGTCAGGTCGGCGGGGAGGCCCGAGGCGCGCGCACACCGGAGGTACGAGCAAAGCCCGGCCCAGCCTCCCGATCGCGGCCGCCGCCCCTCCAGCTCCCAGACCGCGGGCGCCCCAGGGGCGGGACTGCCGCAGACCCACGCCGCTCAGCGGTTAGGGTTCTGAGGGGAGAAGCAAGGGGAGGAGAACGCCTCGACCCACAGGGTCGGAAACCGGCGCGCCCCGCTCCGTCCCTGCCGAGTCCCCGCCGGCCGCGGAGCCCCAAGTGAGGCCTGGAGTTCGGCGTCCTCCTCGGGCCTGCACTTCGCCTGGCCTCTCGGGCCGCCATGAGGCGAGGGAGAGGAGGCGCTGGCGGCTGCGCCGCTCGCGGCTCCTTACCGCTTCACCACGCCGGTTTTGATCTTGATCTGCCTCACGCGGGGATCGGCCATGGTCCCTCGGGCGCCGCGGGAAGGAGGGGCGGAGAGAGCGTTAACTGAGTAGGGAGCGACCGCTGAGGAGGCGCTGGTGTCGGCGTAGCCGCCGCGGGCCCAGGCGCATGCGCAGATTCCGGCGCGTCCCAGGCGCCTCTGCCACACCCGGGGGAGTAGGGGCGTCGCCGTGCCGAGAAGAGTCGCTCTTCGCGTCTGCTGTCTCTCGTTTCTACCCAGTTCTCACCTCGCGAAACCTGCCCTTGCCTCACTCGGACAGCCCTCTTTTTAGTGACTGAACAGCTCTCGTTTCAGTGTGGACAGTTATACTTTTCCTGGTCTCCCCAGACTGGGCGTTCTGGGAAACTTCAGTGTCTCTGGTAGATTGGTTTGGCCATGACATTGCTTTGCGAGATTATCCGCTTAATGGACTGAATGACCTAAAAATCGTATTAAGGATATTTTCGGTGCCATTATCTGGTGTCAAATGGAACAAAGAGATGTATGTTTAATGAAATAAACTATCATCATGCACACTCAAGAAAATCCTTACCCTCTACTTCAGACCCTGTAAAAAAATGCGTGTACGGGTAGGTATGCATGTACCTCACGAAGGCAGTGACTATAGGACTTACTCAAACAACCATCACCTATGGAGTATCTTAAACATTCAACTTAAAAAATGTGTGTAGCACACAAAAGCTTGGGGTTCGTGATCAGACAGACAGACATTTGGGGTTCCACCCTTTAATAGCTGAATGATGTTGGGCATGTAAGCTAGTTAACTTCCCTCCTGAGTCGGTTGTTTTGTATGCAAAATGGAATACGCACTTTACAAAGTAGATATGAAGATTAAAGCTCAATGCCTGATGCTCAGCAACTTTTAACCATTGTTTGATATTTAAAAGACAAACAAACGTGTCTGTTGCATAAAAAGAGGTGCACCTTCAGTCAGCCTCTTGCAGATGGAGTCCCCCAAGGAATGCAGGGCAGAGTCTTGTTTTTTCTTGGTATTATCCTTCAAAAACTCTCCCTGACTGTCTATTTCCTTCTCTGCTTGATTTACTCATTCTGGCTTTCATGGCTAGCTCTGAAATAGCATCCTAACCTACCGGTCCAAGGCCCTTATTTTAATTCCAGGATCAAAACCCACCTTCTGGAGAAAGTCTATTATGACAGACCCCTGCCTGTTCAATGCTCCCTGGTTACTTTGGAATCACCTAATAATGTAAAATTACATTTTTGGTATATTTCTTTTAAAAACTATTGTTTCAGTCCTTCATGAGGGTGCTAACTCTCCCAGTTGGCTTATAAGCATCTTTAGAGGCAAGAATCTTGTCTTCCATAAATCTTTCTCCCCTAACCTCTACCTGTGTTATGTACACAGCAGGTGCTAAATTCAGTAACTGTTGTCCATAAAAAAGAATGAAATCTTATCATTTGCAACAACATGGACAGAACTAGAAGTTATTATGCTAAGCAAAATAAGTTAGACTGAGAAAGATAAATACCATATGATCTCACTTATATGTGGAATCTGAAAAACAGAATAAATGAACAATCAAAACAAATAATCATCAATATAAAGAACAAATTGGTGGTGTTAGATGGGAGGGAGGATGGGGATGGATAGGAATGGTGTAGGGATTGGGAAATGGAAATTGGTAGTCACCTAATGGTTAAAAGGATGTGGGGTACATTATGGGGAATATAGTCAATAATGTTGAAAAAGCTATGCATGGTACCGAGTGGACATTGGACCTATCGGGAGGAGCACTTCATAAATTATATAGATGTCTACCCACTGTGCTGCACACCTGAAAATAATATAAAATAATGTTGAATGTATGTGTGTATATATATATATATATATATATATATATATATATATAGCCACGGGATGTAGAGTACAGCATAGGGAATATAGTCAATGGTATTATAATAGGTATGTAAGGTATCAGATGGGAAATAGGCCTGTTGGGGTTATCACTATATGAGGTCTGTAAATGTCTAAGCATTATGTTCTCTTGTACACATAAAACTCATAAAAAATAAATTAATTAAAACAATCCAAGCCCCTGAGAATTCACCTACAAAACTATTGTTATCCACCTAGCTGGCACACTGAAATACAATTTCAAGTGACATAGAAGAGCTATGAAATACTGGGGGGTGTGAGGGAGGTGTGAAGTAAAACAAAACAAAACAAAAAACCAGCAAATTCACAAAATGCTACAATTAGAAATCCAGTAAATCATTAATATAAAGTTACTGGGCAGTCTCATAAGGCAAACAAACAGTAGCCAAACCCACAAACCTAAACCTGTGCAGCTAGGGCTCTTGTTACAGTCCACGATCTCCCTTCAGTCTGGCAACAAAAGCCATGTAACTCTTCATATTTTCTTTTCCCCCTCGGTTTTCAGAACTTGAGCTCAGTTTTGTGTTGATATGCAGGAGTTTCTTTCAGCCTAGGTTTTCTGATGTAAACACCTACCATCTTCCCCAAACCCCAATTCTACTTCCACCTTTTTGCTCCTTTTCTCTTGGTTTTAATAAATTTGTATCTGTGACTGTACCAATAATAAATAAATGCCGCACACCAGCCAAGAGACTGCTGCTGCTCTGTTGTTGCTGCTGTGGCCGCTGCAGCTGCTGCGTACCCAGGCCCAGGCCCAAGCCCTCCAGGACAGTGTGTAGATATGTGTCTGTGTGTACTATATTGTGTGCTTGAGACTACAGATTAAGATCATGGAGTTTGACCTCACTCCTAAGGATAGGGGATCAGGTGGAATTGTTTCCAATGTGAGGAGTTTACAGTAGTGATTAAGAGCTTTAACTCTGGAGCCCAACTGCATAGGGTCACATCCTAGCTCTGCTTTTTACTAACTGTGTACACGTGGACAAGTTACTAACCTATTTATCTTCCAAATCTCTTCATCTGTAAAATGTGGGTGATAATAATAATAATAGTACCTATCCCATAAGGTTGTTATAAAGCTTAAGTGAGTTAATATTTGTGAAGTGCTTAGGACAGTGCTGGTACTTATTAAACCCCATACAAAATGTTCATTAAATAAGTGAGTCATCTGGGAGGGAGATGCTAAATGGGAAACTAAGAACATAGTAGAAATATAAGGTGATGGAAAGAGAAGTCACATTAGGTGGTGAACTTATTTTACATCAAGTTGACAATGCACTGTAGAATTGTATGCCTGAAACCTATGTAATCCTTGCTAACAGGTGTCACCCCAATAAGTCTAAAAATAAAAATGAATTAAAAAAAAAGAACATAGTAGGATGCTCATTCATATGAATATGGTAATGTACATGTTATCATTAATGAGATACTTAATTCATATTTAACTCTTAACTCCATAGAAAAAGGACCCACGCTGGACTTGCTCATCACTGTATCCCAGTATGTGGCAATGCCTGGCACATCATAGGTACTGAATAAGTATTTCTTGAATAAATAAATGCTATTTAAAAACTTTATTTTTTGTTTATAACATGCCACAGAGGCTTCCCATTCCAGCAAGTGGGCTACTGAGATAATCTGAAACAATCCCCTGCCCCCCCCACACACACACACACCGTCTTTCTCTGGGCCTTACTACTTTGAGTAAGTAGACCTGCGGAGGTCCTTTCTTATTAATACAGTACTAGCCAAAGGACTACTAACTATGGGAAAGCACTATCCATGGGAGGCCTGCAGCAATAAGATAGGGAGATGCCCTAGGGCATTTGAAATAGAATTTATGTAAGCTGAATTTCTCAGTGTTTGGCACCCTCTCATTCTGTTATGCCTAAACCTTAATTGAGTTCTTTTTAAATATTACAGCCTGGGCCTCAAGTGAACTATAAGAATGAATCTGCAGAGGACTCTATAGGGATTAATCAACATTTAACATTGAGGGCTGAACAGTTCCACAGGACTGGGGGAATCTGGCAGAACAAGGGGAAAGTCTAGCCATCTCCTCCGTGAGTGGCAATTCTTCCATTGGTAATCTTGGACTGTTGGGGTACTGTTTTATTAAAGAATCTTACAGATTCCCTTATAAATATGAGTTGTTTTCCCCATATACTTACAGGGCTATGAACATCCTTGCACACCATTCTTCCCCAATTGACTCCAAGCTCCTCAAGAGTAGAGGCCACATTATGTTTATTTTAGTCTCCCTAGCACCAAGCTTAATGCTTAGTGCTTACTAGATGCACAGTAAGTGCTGAGTTAAAGAAAAGTCAATGACACTGAGATAGATTTCTATTATAATTTTGATGAAAACAAAAGACTGGTCATGTTCTTACTCTCCTCGAACTCTGAGGAAACCTACGTGCAATGAGATATATAGGGCTTATGTACAGTTGCTTTAAAGTACTTCTGTTTAATAAAACTAGATGGTCAATTGGAGAAGACACCCTGGAAAGATTACTTAAATAAAGAAGTACTATTGATAAAAATACATTTTTTTGTGAAATGTCTCTGATAATTACCTCTAAGTGCTTCAGACTTGAAATATTTCCTTCTTCAATAGGAATTACCTCTTCTGAAGAAATCTGAAGATCCCTTTTCTTCCCTGACACTTGTACATCTTTTCAAATTATCTTGGCCCTCCCTCTTACGGGAGCCACTCCAGTAGCACTCAGGCACACCCAAGCTTTAGCCAGTATTGCATGAGTATGGACAGTCCCTTGTTTCAGGTCTGGGCCATGAGCCCCACTGAGACAGGCTGCAGGCATGGGAAACTGCTCAGTACACATGTACTGAAATAACCCAATATTGCAGGGGAGCAGGAAACTGCAATAACCCAATATTGCAGGGGAGCAGGAGCCTGTGGATCTGCTCCCTCTTTCATTCTCCAGGCAGCAGGCAGTTTTGAGACACATTTTATAAGGCTCTTCAGATGGTCCCATGGAATCAAGTGCCAATCACTTATAGCAATGGCAAACTCAATAATCCATGCTTTCATTTGCTTTTCTTCTTTCCCTTATTTATCTCTTCCTTACTCCTAACCTCTGGAATCACTTTCCAAATAAGTGGCATTGTAATATACTGTACTTGGGTGTACTGTTCTGACTCATTAATCAAGTGATTCAGAAGACTGCCTGTTTTTAGTGGGACACAGAGCAAGAGTGGGCTCTGCATGAGGTCTAGGCTGCAGGGCAAGCTGTCCTGCTATCCAGGCGATATGACCCAATGGATCAATGATGCTGATGTATCTTGTGGATAAGATTGCTGTGTGGAGTCTCTAGGAACCACACAAGCTATGCCTACTTGAGGGAGAAGTCAATATTAAAAAAAAATTATTGTTAGACTTATTGGGGTGACATTTGTTAGCAAGAATTACATAGGCTCCAGGTGTACAATTCTACAGTGCATTGTCAACTTGTTGTATAATAAGTTCACCACCTAGTGTGAGTTCTCTTTCCATCACCATATATTTAGCTCCCCCTCCCTCCTCTCCCACCCTCTCCCCATCCTCCCAATATTAAAATTTTTTCCATATGAATTTATCTCTGTTTAAAGCCTTCCCCATATCATGCTTTGTACTCTATTTATAAACTGTAGTGACATCTGTTAGATGCCACTATTACTTAACATTCATTCCCCAAACTCTTCTTTAATTGCTTCCATTGTAGAGCTTACTTTCTCAACCTCCCTTGCAGCTCAAGGTGACCAGGTACACAGTTCTGAGCAAATAGATATAGGTGGAAATATGTAGGTATAGATGGTTGTTGGAAATGCATTGGATTTCTTGATAAAAAGGACACATACAGGGAATTGTCCCCTTCTCACTTCTTCCATGAAGTAGATGGAAGAATGAGTAAAATATCCACCTTTCGACCATGAGGGAAAGACAAACATTTCAGAGACACCAATCATGACATTGTTAAGCTGCTGAACCAAAACCAGCAGCTGTCTAATCTCTAGTCATCTTATGCTAGAAAAACAAATCCTTATGTACTTAAGCTACTGGTTATGAACTTTCTGTTATTAAGAGCCCAAAGGATTTTCTCACTGATACAGAATCCCTTAGAGCTCCATATGTATGTCTCTTTTTCAAGGAGAGGGGACAATATAGCCATTGGATCTTTGAAGAAAGATGCCTATAAAAACAAAGACATCACAAATTGCGGTTTTCATAATGTGCTGTGTTCTCATTGTTTACATACAACTTAAATGACCACAGGTCACAGAATATGGCCCTTGGAGGTCTGTATGTTTTAGACAATAGTATTTCTATATTGGTATCAAAAGAATATGATTCCTTTGCCACTCAATTACAGAGGGCCCTATTAAGAGCTAAACAGGTATCTGATATAACAATTTATGGTTCTGACATATAGCAATCATCATGTGCAGTTTTTAATGCATCATGTTACATTAGCTCAGCCCAGGGTCTAATACCATGTAACATAAATTTTGTCAAAAGGAATGACATTACATGACACTGACTTTTAAAAGACACACACTATTTTTTCAAATCACATACCTTTTATCCATGAGTGCCCAATTCAAAAATCAAGCTGGCAGTCAAAAGTGGAGTGAATGTGTAGCCTCAAAGCAGCATATTTATCTTGAGTAGTTTTGCACATTTCTACCTATAGTCAATGATTCCATTCCATTTTTATGTTGAAATGCATGAGCAACGTTAATGGAGCTTTTTTTGTCATCTAAAGTAAGACTTTTACTCAGGGTCAATCAAGAGAGACCTGAGAGATGTTTTTGGATTACACGCTATGGATAAAATCTTTTTATATGTTTATTAGAGCTCTCTATGACTGTTTTTATTTGAAACTCACAGCAAAATGTTTATGATTATTTTATTTTGATCCTATCTATGACTACTCCTTTCAGTAAGATAATTTTCTTAGGTCTGAAATATTTTCAGTTGTCATTACATATTCTTTTTTTGATATTATTAGGAAACAACACAAAAGGGATAAGGATATTTGGACAACACATTACAGTTCTGGATTACTAAAAGAATACTCTAAATACTGGTTCACAAAGATCCATTTACATAGGTTTTTAAATTCAAATTATTTACTTCTTTTTGAAGTTCTTTTTCCACAGAGTCTCTTGTTCATTATAATAAACTACTTAAGGCCTGGAGAATTCTTCTTAGGTTACAAACCTAAAGTTAAGGAACACTTAAAACTGTCATCTGTGAAAGCTTACTAGGATTCTGCAGAATAGTCTGTCAATGGGGAAGGAAGTCTTTGTG
Source organism: Lyroderma lyra (assembly GCA_004026885.1). NCBI lineage: Eukaryota > Metazoa > Chordata > Mammalia > Chiroptera > Megadermatidae > Lyroderma > Lyroderma lyra. The sequence continues at coordinate 25,021 of PVJL010003010.1, read as the reverse complement.
AATTGGCTTTTCCCCTAATATTTTAAGGTAATATAAAGATATTACTTCTTAACTGAAGAGAGACATTTCATTTCAAGTTCCACAGTTCAGCTTCCACAACTTCTAATTCTAACATTACTACCCTAATATTTAATTATTGTATTGTTATTTCATTATTATTACAATTATTTCTCTTCCCTTAATATAATATTTTTTGCACATATATATATGTGGGTGTGATTGCCATTTAATCAAAAATTGAGATTTTTAAAGAATACTTTTCATATAATAGTTACATGCTTTCAAATGATTTGGGAACTTTAGATCTGATAGAATTCAGCCAATTCTCCTTGGATTTTTCGCCACATAAAAAAGCAACAAAGAAACACAAACCCATGGACACAGTCAATAGTTTAGTGGTTACCTGAAGGCAAGAGGGGAGGGGATGACAGAGGAGGGAGGAGAAGTCAAATAATATGGTGATGCAAAGAGAGTTGACACTGGGTGGTGGACACATAATGCAACACATAAACAATGTAGTGTAGAATTGTACAGCTGGAACCTGTGTAATTCTTGTTAACTAATGTCAACCCAATTAAGCCTAACAATAAAAAATTTTAAGAAGAAAGAAAGTGCAAACAAATTTTTAAAAATCACAGTAATAGAATTCCATAAAGACCTTGGTTGAATTCAGTACATTTGGAAGTCTAGATGAGACCAAGTAACCATAATTAATTACTGATCCTCCCCCACCAAACACACACACATTTTTTTACTAGAATGTTTTGGCATTCAATTAAGCAGTGATGTTCCTGAAATGATTAAAAGCCGGGATTTGGTGCTCAACTAAGACACATTCTTATTGGATAACTTGAGCTATTTACTAATTCTCTCTGAGACTTAGTTTCCTCAACTGTAAAATGGAAATAAAATATCTGCCATGCTGGGTTGCATTTGTTGTGAAAATTATATAAGACAATGTATGTAAAGGATCTAGCACAATGTCTGGCACATTGTAAGTATTCAATAAATGGTAACTATTATTTTTACTCACGTGAGCAAAGAAAAAAATTATCCAGAATTGATGTTTTTTAATAAAATTAAATTCTGAAGCAAGTTTTTTTTTCAATAAATTAGCAAAAGATTCCACTAGAAACTATTACTTATCCATATATAAGGGTTGTAAGTTGAGATATAATATTATTGGACTGATTGCCTATCACAAACAGTAAAGAAAAGGAATCCTCACATGTTAGATTTATTATTGGCAATTTGCAATATTAAAATATCCTTCAGATGAATACATTTAAAATGTTTGCACTGTGGAATTGTATGCCTGAAACCTATGTAATCCTTGCTAACAGATGTCACCCCAATAAGTCTAACTATAAAAATGAATTAAAAAAATAAATAAATAAAATGTTTTATGCCGATCAGATTTAATGCTAGCTATGTAACTTTGAAACAAGTATTAACTTTTCATTTTTCTTCAGAAAGACATAGTATGATAAAATGCAAAAGTATAAATAATGACACAATTCTTAACATGTATTAAGTATCAATAAATGATAATTATTATTATTTCCAAATAACACAGAATGTATTAAGTGAACTTTCATCACTTGAAGGGCACATCTTGTATTTAAAAATATTTATAACAATGTTTAAAATAGTGCCTCCTAATGCACCTAAATTTTACTTTCAGTACAGCAAAAAAATTCAGGTAGTGAAATTCCTAAGAGTTAAAAGAAAATAAAGATGAAAATCAGTAAAATTGCAGAAAAGATTTATTAGCATTTCCAATTCTTTATTTAAAAAATGAGAATTCCACTTTATCAAATCTTTGGAGAATAAACACAGGGAAGGAAATAAATAAGTCGCAATAAATAAAAGTTAGTGACTTTAAGTAAAAACTGATACATCATTGAGGTTGTTTGCGCTATTAAATGTGGTGGAATTTTGCTTTCTTTGCTTTATAAAAGTTAATTTCCATAACTAAAGGTGAAAAAAAATCAATGTTTTACAAACACTCCTTTGTAAATGGTAGGTGAAATTTGGCTGAATATTACAGAAGTCAAGCAGGTATGTTTTAACTGCTCTAACAGGAATGAAAAATAGTGGGGAAGAGCATTCAAGACACATTGATTGTCTCTGTAGACCATAATATATCACTCAGTTACAAAATGATAAGAGCAGACTGTGTGAATACTTAGTGAAATATTCAAAAGGAGAAAAGGAAGCTTCAGAGTAAAAAAACAAACTACCAATTGTCAGTGGCTGTTGCAGACTGCTTAAGCTGGACACTCACTGTACACTTTAAACTTTCATATTCCCTGTTTTTGCTTTTGCAACCAAGTGGAAACGAATATAAGGCTACAAAGACCAAACTGTGAACACCACCACCAATGAATTTAATATAAAGCCAAGAGCTGAAAGAGAATGAAGAGTAGGAGTTTGAGAAAAGGAAGGAAATAAGGGTGGATCTAGGTTTGAGGGTTAAATAGGTCAAAAGGGTGTGATCAAGGTGACAAGACTTGGGGCACTTAGCCATGGTAATGCCCTGAGTTCTTTAAACTTTTCTGCATTTGGGAATTCACATAGGGAGCACTCACCCCCTGTGTTTGTTAGGATATTTTTTCAGTTGTGTAACAGAGATTAAATAACAGTGGCATAAATAAAATAAAGGGTAGGTTTGCTCTGCTATATCAGGTTTCAGAAGCCTAGACACCGCTAAGTTGTTCCATCATGCTCTGGGATGTGGCCCTTTCCTGCCTGGTCAGAGATGGCTCCCATGTCAGCCTGATATTACAGGTCCTTTTAGAGACATGAACTGGAAGGTGCTTGAAACACTTCCGCTCATGTCGCATTGGCCATAGCTTAGTTATAGGGCAACACCTCATTACAAGAGTGAGGGAAAGCTGTAGTCTCCAGCTGGGCTATCATGTGCCTAATTAAAGTCAGGAGTTCTATTACTAGAAAGGAAAGGGAAGAATGGATACTTGGGAGCGATTAGAAGTTTCTGCCACAGGCCTGCTTTGGGATACAAAAAAATCACTGATTCCAGTCACTTCACTGTGTTCTTGGGAAAAGATACTACCATGTAGGGGGCAATTTGCATGCCTTATATCTGCAGGCCTTTGCTAATTACCACACTGATTTGATTATCATAGCTTTATAGTAAATCTTGAAATCAGATAGTATGAGTTCTTTGTTGTTCTTTTCTAAAACTGTTTTGGCCATTCTAATTCACTGGTGTTTACACATAAAATTTAAAATCAATATTATTATCGACAAAAATTCCTGCTGGGGATTTGATTGGGACTGCATGAAATCTATAGATGAATTTGAGGAGAATTGACAATTTAACATATTGAGTCTTAAAATTTATGGAAACAATTTATATCTTCATTTATTTAGATTCTCTTTGACTTGTTTAATCTGTATTTTATAGTTTTGAGTATACATATCCTGCACATATTTTGTAGGATTTATAGCTAGGTATTTCCATTTGTGTGTGTGCTATTTTAAACTTTAAAAATTCAGTTTTGAATTGTTCATTGCCATTAGATTGATTTTTATATATTGGTCTTACATGCTATGATCTTGCTAAATTATTTATTAGTTCTAGGAACTTTTTTGGTAGATTGTATGAGCGTTTCTATATAGACAATCATGTCATCTGCAAATAGGGATAGTTTATTTCCTCCTTTCTATATCTTGTCCTTGTTTTTTTATCTTATGTAGGCTTTCTTTTTTTAACTATTAAGTAAGATGTAGTTATTTTGCAGATGCTTTTTATCAGGTTAAGGAAATTTCTATTCTTACTTTTCTGAGAGTTTTGATGTTGAATTTTGTCAAATTCTTTTTTCTTTGCATCTACTGAGATAATTATGTGAATTTTCTACTTTAGTCTTTAAAAATGGTAAATTATATTGATTGATTTTCAATTTATTGAATCAGCCTTGCACTTCTAGGATGAACATCATTATTATGCTTTTTATATATTCTTAGATTTTATTTTCTAATATATTGCTGAGAGATATTGGTCTGTAGTTTTCTTTTCTTGTATTGCCTTTTTCTGTTTTTGGTAATGGGGAAATTCTGGCTCTCTCTTCCCTTCTGTTTTCTGAAAAAAAAAAAATTAAATAGTGATGAAAATTAAGTAGAAAATTTTCTACTTAAGTGTTTGGTAGAATTCACCAGTGAGGCCATCTGGGTTTGGAATATCTTTTTTGTTGGAAGACTTTTAGCTGCAAATTCAATTCCTTTAATAGTATATGTTGTAAAATTATTCAAATTATTTATTTCTTCTTTCATTTTGGTAGTTAGTGTCTTTCAAGGACTTGGTTTATTTTCTCCAAGTTGTTGAATGATAGACATAGTATATTGTTTGTAGTTGTCTCTTATTATCCTTTTAATGGCTACAAAGTCTGTAATGATGTTCATCCTTTTCTTCCTGATATTGGCAATTTATGTCCTCTCTTTCTTTTTTTATTGAGGTAAAATACACATAACATAAAATGAACCATTAATCATTTTAAAGTTTACAATTAGGTGGCATTTAGTACATTTATAATGTTTTACAACCATTACCTATATCTAGTTCTAAGACTGATGTCTTGTGAGGTGATTTGCATTTGAAAAAAAGAGTATAATTTTTTTTTTCATGTGGGTAGTTCCCTTGCTGGGAATCAAACCCAGGCCTCAGTATTGAGAGCACCGAAGCCTAGCCACTACACCACCAGGGAACTCCCAAAAAAAGAGGATAATTAACAAGGCTGTGTGAATGAGGCAAGACAAAGATTAGAATGGCAGTTTCACTAGTAGTAACGTTAAGACTACAGCAAGGGATCAGGAATTAAATGTTTTGGATACTCAATTCCATTTGATTCAAATAACTTTGGTGTGGTGCTTGGCAAAGAGGAGTGTGTGGTTAGTGGGGGCAGGTTCCATGTCTTGTATCATAGTCCTCAAAGAGGCTTAAGAATATCTGGCTGCTTTTATATTGTCATTAATGTGGAAACACTTTGTAGAGGGAGATGGTGTAGGGGACCATTTCTTTGAAATCAGGGGTGGTTGGCTTAGTTCAGAAGTACAGAAACATACAATTATTTCCACAAACCTTGCCTTGAGCTATATCTGTGTAACCTAGACCTGTGACGGAAGAAGGTTCCAGATTTCAGGGGAAATGAAGGAAATGTTTGCCAGAAGCAGGTAATCAGCTGTTAGGGTAGTACTTCTTTAGAAGCTTTCCTTTTCAAACTGGGGCATCCTAAATAGATCCAAAGTATGTACATTTCTCAGCAATATAAGCCTGAATAATTATACAAAACCACAATTTTTTAAATTCAAATTTTGGTTTAACCATCAAGACTGTTTTATTTCTTTGACATATCAGCTAGATCATTTCTTCTCTTGGAGACAACTGGCTACAAAGTGTTCAAAGCATGTCCCTGAATTATTCTTCTTCTGCCCTTCAGACAATCCCAGAGCCCTCCTAGAAGTAAGCAGTTGTTAAGTCATATTCTCTTCCCCTAGAATATCCTTTCAAGCCTCTCCTCAAGCCAAAATAATAACCTTTTGAAATCTCAGCTCTAAGAAAGTCCTAAAGTAAGTACTCAGTGCTATGGAAACAATCATTTGACATCATTCCAGCAAATCCATCTTTGGGCTGTGCAGCTTGTTTTACTGTAATGGTGTTATTTTGGGATTTACTGGCTTCCAGAACTAAGAAAAAGATATAGGAGCACCTTGAGCAACTGCTCAGTTATGGAGAATGGGGAAAAAAAATCAAATCAAATATCTACAAAATGTGCTACTCTATTGTTCATTTATTTCTTCCAGTTTTCTTTCTATTTTGACAAATTGTTTGATGTGAATTCATCTCATTTTTGTTTTTTGAAAATCATATACAATTCTTAGACATGAGTAAATATCTTCTTGCCAGTTTCAATAGTTCATATATGAAGGCTGTCTGGAAAGTATCCAGCCCTATAATAAGAAAATTAGAAGCATTTATGGCTGGATTTTTTCTGGACAGCACTCTTATACATCTGTATCATTCAGAGTGCAGCCAAGAGACAGAAATCATACCAGTTATTAGAACAGAGAAAATATAATTGTTTTCCAGGTATAAAGTTGTTAACTAAGTAAATGAAAAGACAAAGGAAGTGTCACAGAGGTCCCATCTGCAAGAAGCATTTACCACCCCTAGAGCTGGAGGACAAAAGAAAGAAACTGGAATTATTACAACTTAGGAACTCAGAGCAGGAAGCTGACTTCTGAAGAGAGACTAGCAGGCAGACTATGCAGGTGCCTTGGAGAGGGCAGGATGAATCTGGTGCTGTGAGATTGAGAACAACTCCAAACTGAATTAAACTGCCACTATAGGAAGGAACTGAAGCTACTGAGGTAAAGAAGTGATGCTGGTGTTAATGCTCACAGAAACAGGAAACATCCAGGGAGCACAAGAAAGAGCAAGTCCCTTCTTTCTCCTCTAGCATTATAGCTCCCTTACAAAGCAAAAATGTGGTTTTTAGAATTCTAGACCCAGCATCACAATGCAGTCTAGAAGCATGGGTTTGAATGTGAGAAATAAAAACTTAATAACTGGGAGAACATTTCAACAACTTATTCAAATTGCACTTAAATTAAGCAAAGATGCAGATATCATAGAAAGGCTGGCTGGCTGGCTGCTAATGAGTGGCTCCCAGGGCATTGCAAGAGTTCCCTTCACCCAGAACTTGGTTCTCAGCTTTATAGGTCCACAAACTCAACTTTGTTAGAGTACCAAGAACTGACAGAGCTCAGAGGGGTGGGTCACCTGGTCCAACTTACAAGACACAGATGAATTAACTCGAAGGTCAAGGTATTAATTCATAGGCAGAAATACAATTGCCTAGATGGTTAAACTGGTAGACACATCCTTTCATCTACAGGAAAATAGACAGTCAGAAGGTAATGGATGGTCATGGAGTGAGAGTGGTAAAATTCATTGGATGTGCTCCATAGCTCTATAATTGTCTGATGCCATTCCAGAGAGGTACTGGGCAAACTGACATCACATCAGCCAGTTAGTATCCTCACCACTTGTGTACAGCTAGACAGTGTCCCACAAAAGCTTACTCTTTTTCTCACCTCTCTTTCTAACAGATTCCTGCCTTCATGTTTTCTTCATATAGTTTATATACATAGTTATAGTTTTGTCCTTGGTGGATGGTGTTGGGCAAGTTATTAAGTCTTTCTGAGTCTTTCCTTTCCTTGAGATGAGGTATAATAATCCCTATGTCATGGGGCTGTTGTGTGGATTAAAAGCAGTAGTCCATATAAATACTCATAAGACAGCGCCTAACACACAGGAAGCTCCCAAAAGATACACATTCCATCCCTACCTTATACCCTGTTTTGCTTATATTCAGACATTCTATTCTTATGACAATTTCCCTTTAAAAAGATGAGTTAAATTGCTATATAACATTCCATTGAAAGGATGTATCATTTTACTTAACCAGTAGCTACTATTGGGCAGTAAGATTCTAAGTTTGTTTTAATAAAACTGATCTTTCATTTCTGGTATCATGCCAGACAAAGTTCCTAGATAGATACTCCCACTGAAAATAAATTAACCATGCTGAGAACATATTCAAAAACATCAAGGAGCTGGCAGAGAATTAAAAAATATCTAGGCCAAAGATTACCTAAAGGCAGAACCCAGATGAAATACAAAAAAAAAAAAAAATCTTAAAAGCATCCTTAGATAAAAGATAGTTTACTTTGAAAAGAGCAACAGATACATTAGGAGCCCTGCTCCCTAAGGCAACAGTGGAAGCAAGAAGCCAGGGGAATGATATCTTCAACATGCCCAACTATGGAGTCCAGCAGAAGTAATGCTGGTTGGTAAGGTAGGTAGGGTACATGAATGTCTCACACGAGACAGACAGCAATTTGAACATTTCACTTAAAATGTCATGTAGTGCGTTTGAATGTAATATCATTATGTTACAGAATTACATGCTTATGATTTTGTAATAAAAGTTTGGGTATAGATTACCAGCTCATAAAAAGGGTGTATTATTTGTGCCAGGCCCTATATATTCACTAGCATTTCCTTTAGTGACAGTCTGCTGCTGGCAAATTCTCTCTGTGTTTTTGTCTGAAAACGCCATTATTCTTAAAAGATATTTTCACTGGGTATAGAATTCTAAATTGATAGTGTTTTATTTTCTTGGCACATTGATATTTAAATACACACGCGCACACACACACACACACACACACACACAAATACATGCACATGTATATTTATACTGGAAATAATTTAAGCTCAGATAGTCTGAAAAAAAAGAACAAAAAGTGGTAATTATGTGGATAAATCAAAATAAAAATTGACTATAAAATAACAACCTATGTACCAATCTTTGTAATTAATATATTTACTTTCTTCCTGAAAAATATAAGATCTTAGAACACTTTAACTCCATTTATCCCCCTCATGACTTCTTTGCATTTTAAATTGTTTACATTTTTAAATTGAGTACATGACAGCCATTTAAACTTAGAACACATGATGATAATTTCATGGACGTCTTGAAGGGAAATAAATGGAATTAAAAGGTTCTAAGATCTTGTATTTTGTAGTATGAAAGTAAACAAACCAAATGTTTATCAACTGATGAATGGATAAACATTTACCATAAAATATATATTCATAAAATATAGTATATCCATACAATGAAATGTTATTCAACAATAAAAAGAAATGAAGAATAAAGTACTGGTACATGTTATAACATTGATGAACCTTGAAAATGGTATTCAAGTGAAAGAAGCCAGTCACAAAAGGCCACATATTGTATAATTTCATTTGTATGAAATATCCAGGATAGAATATCCATGGAGACAGGAAGTAGATTAGTAGTTGTCAGGAGCTAGAGATAATGGAGAGTGATTGTGAATGGATACAGGGTTACTCTCTGGGGTGATAACAAGTTTTAAAAATTACATAGTGGTAGTGAATATACTAAATACCACTGAGATTGTATACTTTAAATGGGTGAATTGTATCTCAATAAAACTATAATTAGAAAAAAACACAGAAAGATACTATGGGGAGAGGCAATCTCCTGTGCACAGCTTTTCAACCCTACTTTGGGTACATAAGTATGGGCCTTGGGCCTGGAACACTTCCTTACTAAAAGATAGAGTCTACACAGTATATGCTAGGCTTATCACCTTGTGTGGGAATATCTTTCCCTATTCCAGGCTCAATGTGTACTCCTTTGTTCTGCTCAAATATATGCATCAATGACCTTAGGCACACTCCTGGGATTCAGTATTTCAGACTCCACTGAGGAGAGGTTGAGGTCCTTGTACTGTGACACAAGAGGGGTGCATATAAGCCAAGTGCCCTTCATTGGCTAATGGGGGCACCTGCTAGCCATGGGGGGCCATGCACACTATTGGAACTGATATTGCTGTTTCCTCTCCATGTGAATGTAGTGTAGTTCCATCCAGTGCTTACCCATGCTGTGTTTTCCTTGGTGACTCCTATACCACAATACACAATGCAGAAGTGTTTGGACTTCTATTCCCAGTGGCTGGCTTTGTGATAAGCTTTTCCATCCTCCATGTAGTTGGAGTCCCCCACCCCCTGCCCCATTCCAGGTATCGGCAACCAGTGCTCAATGTTCTGCTAGACAGATAACATTCTCTACCTTAGATTGGCAAGTGCGAAAATGTCTGACACTATGTAATCCTTGGTAACAGATGTCACCCCAATAAGTCTAACAATAAAAATGAATTTTAAAAAAAAATGAAAGAAAATGTCTGACAGTTTCAAGTATTGGTGAAGATGTGGTGCAACCGAAACTATCATATGGCAAAATGTAAATTAGTAAAATCACTTTGGAAAACAGTTTAGCATTGTTAGGAAAGTTGAACATATGCTAATCTGTGCGGTTCTTTGATCATACTCAGGAGAAATTTTCGTACACGTGCAGAAGAAAATGTGAATAAGAGTGTTTTAGCAGCCTTGTTTATAATAGCAAAAAAATAGATAATCAAATATTCATCAGGATAGAATAGATAAATATCATACAGCAGTAGAAATTAATGAACTGGAACCACACCCATCAACGATCAAGAATCTTAAAAACACAATGGAGAGCAATGGAAGCAAATAATAGAATATAAATGGCATGATTGCATTTACATTAGAGTCAAAAAGCAGACAAAACTAAACATTATATTATGTAGAAATATATTTAAAGATGGTAAAACTCTAAGGGAAAAGCAAATAAATGATTGTTCAAAGGTTAGGGCAATTGTTACTCATGGTGGGGAAAAGGGCATGAAATTGGGAAAAGGGCATATGGGGAACAATGTTTTTCCTGTTATCCTGGATCATGGTTACACAGGTACTTATTTTATTATAGTACTTTAAAATAAACTCCAATATGTTGTGCATGCTTCTGTATATGAAGTGTGTGTCACAATAAAACAAAAAAAAATTGTTAAGTGAATTTCCTTACAGATATATCTTTGCATATGTCTGATTATTTCATTAAGCTAATTTCTTAGAAATTAAATAATTGGGTCAGAAGACATTAATATAGTCAAAGTTTTTATTATCTGCTGCCAAATTGCCATCCAGAAAGATTGTACCAGTTTCCCCTTCCACAAGGAGTGCATCAGAGCTCCTGACTTTGTTGGGTGAATAAGGTGGTCCCCTCACCCTTCCCATGTTGCACCTCCTACTTCCTCTATAACCCACGGTATTCTGGTTTCCAACCCAAGTCTCCATTAATACCTCTCTCTTTTAGGTTATTGATACCCTCCTATTTATGAAATTTAATGGCTACTTTTCTCCTTGAGTGATTTAGAGATTTATTAGCCTTGAAGACTTTACCAGGTAGCTAATGTCATCCATCATGTGTGGCTTTAAACTTTTTAAATTCTTAGATTGTCGTTAGGCCCCCAGTTCTTGGAGATTCTGCCTATGGTTTCTTAAGAACTATCTCAATTCTCTAAGAGAAAAATAATTTTAAAACAGAAGAATTCTCATTCATTATCATCATTATTATCAGTGATCATCATTGTTATTCATTAGCCAGCTACATGGATGGTGGTGAGGTGCATTGACTGACATGTTTAAGTGCCATTGGAGCTTCTGTAAAGGTGGACCCCAATGCATCAGGCCTCCTGATATTCACACCCTTCCCCTTTCCACATGGAATTTGAGCTGACTCTATAAATTGCTTTAATCAAAAGATGTGGCAGAAGTGATCTCATGCCAGTTTCAGTACTATGCCTTAAGAAGAGCTGGCAGTTTCCATTTTATTTTCTGTTGGGAGCCCTAGGCCACTATGTAAGAAGTTTAGTTACTCTGATGGAAAAACTCCAAGGGAACACCACGTGAAGAGGCCATGTGAACAGGCAGAGGCCTTGAGACTACATGGAAGAGAGAAACCTAGCTATCCCAGCATTCAACTGAATCTACCCTGTAGCCATCCCTGCCAAAACACCAAACATATGACTGAAGTGATTTTGGTTGTGCCAGGCCTAGCCACCATCTGACTGCAACTGCATGAGCAACTTTAATACCAACAGAAGAATCACTCAGTTGAAACCAGTTAACTTTTAGAATTACTAGAGTTGCTAACAAATTGTTTTAAATTCTGAGATGTGAAAAACAACTCATCTCAGAATTTAACACTAAATTCTGAAATGAGTTGTTTTACAACAAGAGATAATGGAAACAAATTATATTCTAGGTTATCCATCGCATTTAACTGTATGGCAGAACTTTTGTTTTATTTAAAGAAAAGCTTTCTCTCTCTACAAAAAAGGGTGATATACTAGAAAATAACAGTAAGGGTTTACATTATATAAGTAGGTAACGTGATTAAAATCTGAGAGATGCAAAAGATGCAGATACATGTTCAGCTAGAGGAAGGGTATCTCAGCAATAAGTGGGAAGATCATGAGATGAGAAAAAGCTTTGTGTGTGCTTTTTCTTTTTCTTTTTCTTTTTTCTTTTCTTTTCTTTTCTTTTTTCTTTTTGGATAGTTCCCTGGCTGGGAATCAAACCCAGACAGTGGCGTTGAGAGCATCAAAACCTAGCCACTACATCACGAGGGAACCCCCCATGTGTGCTTTTTCTATAGGAGCAAAGACACAGAGAGGGGAGCAATAGACCCCTAGTTTCTTTTTGGGATAGTCTGCGACAGAAATCTCTTCAATCCCACAGGGAACAGAACAAAATGTGCTTGAGGAATTCAACTAGCATGATGAAGGATATAAATTAGAAAAGCAATGGTCAGGCAAACCTATTTCTCAGTTGGGCCCCATTCTGTTGTGACTTCTATCCCATGCCAACAGTATGTATCTTACTAGGCACCCTATCATTTTTATTAGTCAGGGTAGAGTGCAGGAGATGAAAACTACTCTAGGTATTTAAGCATTGAAGTAATTAGGGAATTGGGTGTTCACAAAATCATTGGAAGCAACCACCATATTCTTCAGTAGGATGGATAAATAAACTGTGGTACATCCAAACAATGAAATATTACTTGGCACTAAAAAGAAGTGACCTATCAAGACATGAAAGACATGAAGGAATCTGAAGTGGATATCACTAAATGAAAGGAGCCATTCTGCAAAGACTACCTATTGTATGATTCCAACTATATTCTAGAAAAGGCAAAACTATGCAGATAGTAAAAAGATCAGTAGTTGCTGGGGTTAGGAGAAGGAAAAGATGAATAAGCAAGCAAAAAAGATTTTTAAGGCAGTGAAAATATCTGTATGATAGATGCTATCATGTGGAAAATGTTATTATATGTTTATCAAAACCCATCAAGTGCACAACACCAAGAGTGAACCCTAGTGTAAACTATAGGTTCTGGGTGACAATGATGTGTCAAAATAGGGTTATTGATTGTAATAAATGTACCACTATAGTGCTGGGGTGGTGATAGTAGGGGAGACTGCATTGGTGGTGGGTGGAGGTGGGAGATACATGGAAACTCTGTATACTTTCCATTCAATTTTTCTCTGAACCTAAAACTGCTCTAAAAAATAAAGTTTATTGCACAACAAAACAAGAATCACTGGAAAGGCTAGCAAGCAGGTATCAGTCTGGGCCTTCAGAAATGTCTCCCAAAGGAACACTGCTGAGCCCACGAGGTAGTGCCTCCTGTGTCCCTGCCAAGAAGGTGGAAAATCAGAGAGCCACTAATGGATCCACCCAGAACACACATGGGAGCTGTGGTTCAGAGATCAGGAAGCTGCCACCCCCACAACTCTTAAAGCTTGTCCAACTCTTGAAGTTGGAGACTAAATATCCTGGAATGCTGCTTCATACAGTCCCAAAGTCTCCAGTTGCTAGCAGAAAATACCTAAAACAGCAGGAGGATGGCCTCTGCCTCATTTCTGCCTTTCACATGTCCCTAATTTGCATCCAGAATGATAGCTGCAAAGGATCCCAGAAAATGTAGTGTTTGTCTTCCCAGCCTCTGCAGTATAGGAAAGCACACTGGAAGGAGGAATGGATGCCAAGGACCCATCCTCCACACCCAACACACTCTTTGTTGATGTGACTATCCACATCCGAGTCCCTGGGGTGCATGAGAAGTGAAGTTACACTACCAAGGCTTCCATTACCAGCACCATGTTCTCTGTCCACCCACAGATATCAAGAGATTTCTTAGAAGGTAAAAGTAGAAACCCTCTCCTGCCTCATCAGGCCAGTCCTCTCACTCTCTCCCAGTCATGCTGCAGCAGCCATGGGAATACACCTCACAGACCTCCAATGATAGGAAGTTAATTGCCCAAGCAAGGATCTCAATGCTGTGCTTTGAAATCCATCATCACGTTTGCCTTAATGCCATGCTCCCCAGCTTCTTACAGGCTGCTCCTAGCCAGTGACTGAGTACAGCAGAGATACTAAGGGAGACATGGAACTCCTCTGATGGCTAGCTTTGGCTCAAGGACTCCCTGATACCCTTCCCCAAATCTCTGTACACTGCAGGGAAGTCCAGGATGCTTTCACTCAACTTTTCTTCTTTCTCTTCTTCACTTGGGGTAGACATACATCAAAGTTGATGGTTTTCCCAGCCTTCTCCTGCTCCTTCCTATGTTCTCACAGGCATTTCCTCTAATCAAATATTGTACATTCAATTCCATTCTGGTGTCTGCTTCTTGGAGAGCCTGAGCTAAAACACATTAGTTGCTCATTTCTAACTCAAGGTTTTGCTGTCTGCTCCTATCTGAAACCCCCCACCCCTTGAAATGTCCTGCCACATTTTCTTCACCTACTCAAATCCTACCCATCTCATGGACCCAGTACCAATCACACCTCCTCCATGAAATTTCCCCTGCCCACCAGTGTCTTACATGGACCATGGACCTGTCCTCATCCTCCCAGATGGACACATTTTTTTCAGATCCTATATTATCTCCTGTTTCAAAGATGTTAAGCATGTACAAGGTCTGACAATTAAGTTTGTAAACTCATCCTAGAAAAGGTGCTACATACCTCGTTGCTGAATATCACTATAGTCACCTTTGAAGTACTCCCCTTGGGAAGCTATGCACCGATACCAGTGCCTAGTGCACCCTTCAAAGCAATTTTGGAACTCTTTTTCTGGAATGGCCATCAGAACTGTTGCTGTATGACCCTTGATGTCTGGAATGTCATCAAAATGTCTTCCTTTCAATATTTCCTTTATCTCCAGGTAAAGAAAAAAGTCACTGGGGGCCATGTCAAGTTGAGTAGGGAGGGTGTTCTAGTACAGTTATTTGTATACTGGCTAAAAACTCCCTCACAGACAGTGCCATGTGAGCTGGTGTATTGTCATGATGCAAGAGCCATGAGTTGTTGGTGAAAATTTGAGGTCATTTTCGTCTTTTCATGCAGTCTTTTCAGCACTTCCAAATAGTAAACTTGGTTGACTGTTTGTCTAGTTGGTACAAAATCATAATGAGCAATCCTTCTGATACCAAAGAAGGTTAGCAATATCGTTTTGACTTTTGATTTGGACTGAGTGAACTGTTTTGGTCACGGAGAATTGGCTGAGTTCCATTGTGCACTTTGATGCTTCATTTCAGGATCGTATTGGTACACCCATGTTTCATCATCAGTGATAATATGACTCAAAACATTGTCTTGTCTCTCCTAAAGGTCTTGGCAAACTTCGACTCTCCTTTGCTTTTGTTCATCAGTGAGCTCCTTTGTGACCATTTTTGCACACACCTTTCTCATGCCAAGATTTTCAGTTAAGATTTTCCTATTTGTTTCTCTATCAATGTTTACTTGGTCTGCTATGCTTCTCACATTCAGCTGACAATTTTGATGCACAATTTGATGAGTTTTTTCAATGTTTTCATTTTGTAATATTCATTACTGGCTGCCCTGACCTCTCTTCATCAGTGATGCTTTCTCTCCCCTCAGAAAAATGTTTAATCCATTTGTACACTGCCGTTTTCTTCATGGCATTATCCTCATAAACTTGGACTAACATGTCCCTGATTTCACTTCTACTCTTGCCAAGTTTAACAAGAAATTTAGTGTTTGTTCATTGCTCTAATTCAAGCTCCGATGTTCTTGTGATGTCACACAAAAACATGCAACAATAATAATGAATGTCATTCAGCAAGACACTGCCACATGTCGATATGAACACAGCTGTGAGACACAGATATACCAAGGTAATGAAACCTTACCAAGTTGTTTGTACAGTGCTGCCAGTGTAAGCTCATGGTGGCAAGTTCATGAACTTAATTGTCAGACCTCATATGTAGTTCCCCTAATGAATAAGGGCAAGGATTAGGACTGACATTTCCTTATTAACTTCCAAAGTGCTTTCTAATGGAACAGAGGCCAGAATGTAGTAGCTCTATTAGAATCTTATTGAATAGTTTGTAATTTAAAAACTGAAAATTCCAGCATCAAATAGAGGCTCTTTTCCACCTAATAAATTGGCTAAGAGTTTAGGGAGCACTGGCAAATGAACCCCTTATTAACCTTTGGTGAGTATGCAAAATAACAGAAACTTACTTGAAACCAATTTTGCAATATAGAGCAGAAGCCTAAAAATGCACCTATTTCTTAACTCACTTATTCTATTTTTAGGATTATATCCCAAGGGAACTTTCAAATTACAAAGATGTCAGTACAGCAGAGGTTGTAGCTAAAGCAGGTGTAGGTGGGCATCCACACAGAGAGAAGAGACCCACAAGGCAGAGGTCAAACACAAGTAAGCTTCCTCCACCCCTCTCCTCTTCTTCTCTTCCCCCTTCCTACCCCTCATCACTCTTCCTCTTCTTCCTCTCTTTCTCCCTCTCCCCCACTCCTGCTCCTCCTCCTTCTTGATAATCAAGATTTAATTCCACTTCCAATGATTCCTAGACCCACTGGGAAAGAAAGGAGAGGAGCTCTAGCCAAAGAAGCTACTACCAACTATTTATATACTTTGACTTTCTCATGGGACCTTGAGGAGTAGGGGGCACCTCATCTATGAGATTCTAAACCTGCCTCCAGGAGGGTTGGAATTGTTGCTAGACCTGATTGAAAATGGGCAGCAGGGAGTTCCCTGGTAGTGTAGTGGCTTGGGGCTTCAGCGCTGGCGCTGTCCGTGCTGCGGCCTGGGTTCGATTCCCGGCCGGGGAACTACCCACATACCACCCCCCCACACCCCTGCAAAAATTAAAAAAAAAAACAAAACAGTAAAAAAAAAGTAAATGACTATAAAAAAAAAAAAGGAAAAAAAAAGAAAATGGGCAGCAGATTTATTCTGTGTAGACTCAGCTCAGCCATGATGTAACCCAAGAGTCTCCCCCATCCAGTTTTAGGGTTTTAGGTAAAGGGCATTGCTTGAATCTGTGTCTACTAAAGCAGGTACCCCTACCTGTCACATGGGCAGGACTTCAGCCCTTTCCATTCCTTAGAAGTCTCTGTATAAGTTTCCAGAAGGAGGGCTGATACCTGATGCATCATATATAACCAGAACTGCCAACTTCCTTTCAGTGGTCCTTTGCTTTAGCTCAAGCTTGTCCAGCCTGTGGCCCGCGGGCTACATGCAGCCCAGGACGGCTTTGAATGCAGCCCAACACAAATTTGTAAACTTTCTTAAAATATTATGAGACTTTTTTTGTGAAAAATTTTTTTAGCTTATCAGCTATTGTTAGTGTTAACGTATTTCATATGTGGCCCAAGATAATTCTTCTTCCAAAGTGGCCCAGGGAAGCCAAAAGATTGGACACCCCTGCTTTAGCTCCTGCTGGTTCCCTCTCTGGTTCGGGACCTTTGGGTACTGGCACAAGGGCAGAAGCTCTCTGGGCTCCATGCTCAGCCTCTGATGTCCCTGGTGCCCTTCCCCCCTGCCCTCGTCAGGCATTCCTCATGATCTCCGACTGTGAGTCTCCACTACTTGCCTTCCTCTCCACGTGGTAAGCAAGCACCTGACTCTTCTTGTCTCTCAGAGAAGGTTGCTTAGCAACAGGAGCTGGTGTTTCTGGGCACATTCCCCTCAATCCTGCTAGAACTCCTGGACCATCCAAGAGGACCTAGCACAGGGAGTGTTAAAATACAGACCCGCAGCACCTGTGGCCTCTTCCAGACTCCTCATTCATCCCTGGCGACTTTTTTCTCAGCAGCACCTTCTCCCTCCCTGCTAACTGGCTTACAAGGGCAATCCCTGAGGCCATCAGACATCAGGTCAGAGACCTAGTTCTGAACATGGTCAAAGTTGTTTGCCACAAACAGATATTTAGCCAATCTGGGGATGTTGCAGGGTTTCTGTTTGAAAGAGGCCTTGACTGGGCCTGCTCTTAAAAATCTGTAAGTGGACACAAATTGAAAACTCCTTGGCTCTATCGTTGAGGCACAATTAAGAGAAAGTTGCTCCAGTGCTGGCACAGCAAGAATTTCATGACCCAGATCCCATACATTGGGCTTGGGTTACATGGTACTGTCGGTGTGAGCTGGCACATGCACTTTCGAGGCTTTTTTGACCTGGTCATGGCATGCAAACTGCCATAGTACGTAGCAGCACTGTCCTCAAGCCCAGAAGTTCTGACTCAAGTTACCTTCACTTAGGTCCGACCAGAAACCTCACTATCAACACTGGGCCTTTTGGCGAGGCCACAGACTTTCCATCTTAGAGCCATGGCCCAGTTTGTCCATAACCTCATGGGGAAGGCCCTGGGGCTGGTAAACACTGCCATGGCTGACTTGAAGCCTTGACTGGCCAGTTTGGCACTATGCCAAGGTTGAGCTGGTTCCTTCAACCCCTGCTGAGATCCTGATAGCTACTCAGAGTTTAAAGAAAGCAGTCAGTAGCACTCAGACTGGTAGCTTCCAACAGCTCACAGTCAAGGAAGCTCTGCTGAATGGTTTGATGGCCACTGAGGTGTGGATGTGGTTTCATGTTGGCGAGATCATAGCCAAGCATGGTATCATTGGCTATAATGTCTGAAGACTAGTCTTTAACATCTGCTTCTTTTGGGTTTATTATTGGAATGTTCTTAGACCACATGTGATCAGAATGGTATTTGAATAAAATACGTCAAATAAAAAAAAAAGATTAGGCCTTTGGCTTATTTGTTGAAAACTCAACAGTTTTCTTAAAACTTTTCCTCGGATCAATGTTGTTTATAGATCTTGTGTGTTTTTTCTTGAGAGCCTGAATAACAAGCAGGCCTTCTTATTATGTAGATTTTTCTCTCCTATAATATTTGACAGAATAATAAAAATGGGGCCTAATATTTTCTTATGTAATTTCTAGTTTGTATTATTTTAACCTTTTATCTACTTTTATTTTATAACCTTTTAGCTCACTTTATGCATAAATGGGTAGTATCTTGAAACCTGCCACGTTTTATTGCTTGTTTAAAAATGTAGGGAATTTCCATATAGGTAATCTCATCTGATTATCACAACAAACTGATTTAAAGCAGGTTTCTTTACTCCCATTTGAAAATGAACAAATTGAGTCACAGAGAAGTTAAGTTGATTTCCTCAAGGTCACAATGAATTGGTAACAAAGCTAGAACTAGAATCCTAATTCTGATGCTTTCTTTAAGTTTCTTTCTTCCACTGGACCAAATTAGATCATATGTATGGATTTAAGTAAATTAGGTTGATTCCTCATTCTGCTTTCATTTTCCACACTGGCTGAGACAGATTGGATTACATAAACCATAGTCTTAAACTTGATGATGATGGCAGAGTGTTATGTAAAAAAAAAAAAAAAAAAAAGGAAAGAAAAAAAAGAAAGAAAGAGCTTCTAGGAGATCAAACACAACCTAGTTTCTCTAAAATTGCCAGGAGCAGGTTCACTCAGGTGACCTCGGTTCCACAAGGTTGGATTAAAGCAGGTAGAAGAGCAAATGGCAGTCCTTCTGAGCTGCCGCCCACTCTTCTGGCCCCAGAGGTATTCCTCTTACCTCTTCATTCTACAAAGCTTCCAAAGACTGAGGACTCCATACTGCACACCCAGGCAGGGCAGAAGTTTGATAAGAGGAAGTGGGAGTCTCCCTGTACCTGAAGGTGCCCTTTAGGTTACTTCCTCACATGGGCTTTCTTCTGATTCACAATATCAATAGGAGCTTCCTGGGGTCTAACTAGGGAATCTAAAGGAAAATTATGCTTAATGGGGAACTAGTTTATAGGGCCTGCAGCCACATAAGCTGAATGTAATGATTCCTTCAGGAATTATTCTAAACTCCACAATATTTAGTTTAAAACAAATAACATGGAATGGTCTATATTTTCAAATGAAGAATTGTAGATTTAATTCTACTAAAATGGTGTTGGAGCCCTCACATATTCATTTGAGGTTATGATTGATTGACTCAAAACTCCAAGTTCTGAAAAATACAAATATGGCTAGCTCAGAATAAAATATGCTAGGCTCATGTTTAAAGAAATCATTATTTGATGAAGCATTCAGTCCTTCATAGATGACAAGGAAACTTGTAGCCTCTCAGCAGTAGGACACACAGGCCAAGCTATTTTGTAGTCCTGGGAGCTATTTGTGTAAGGAGCCACACAGAGAATTTCCCTTTGAACAATAGGATGGATCTGTCAGACATCTGGCTGGGGTTGTGTTCTGGCCAAGGGGGCAACACTTTCCTGTGCAGAACACTTGTGCATGCAGGGGTTCAACATGTAAATTGGAAATATAAAATAAATGTGTTTCATGGGAGTTCCCTGATGGTGTAGTGGCTTAAGGCTTCGGCGCTGGCACTGTCAGCGCTGCGGCCTGGGTTCGATTCCCAGTCAGGGAGCTACCCACATACCAAAGAGCAAAAAAAAAAAGTGTTTCAAGGTATCATTTACATTTTATTTATGATTCTGCTTTGATTTTAAAATAAATTAGTAATAGAGCTTCCCATTTCTGCAGCTGTATATTCAGAACAGAATCTTTGGGCCACCTTCAGCTCAACAGACCCCAGGACAAAAGTACGATGCTTTGTCATTTTTACAGGGAAGTTGAATGGTGCAGGAATGTATGAGGCAATGGCAAACCTTTAGATATATCTGGACTATGCAAAGGGACTTAGTATCATTGTCATCAAATAATACATTCTGTGCATTTTCTCACAACCACACTCCATGCTATCTCCTATAATCATCAGTATACAAAATGAGGGAACTCTTCACTACTGCAAACATGTCGTCTTATCTTCAGCCATCACTTCAGTCATCCAACAAACACATTGTAAACACAACTGTGGGGGTCAGGCACTGGTCAGGCAGGCAGGAATAGAGACAACAGCAAGACAGACCATGGCCTTCACCTTCATAGAACCTTGAGTCAAGCTTTGTATTTTTATTTATTTATTTATTCATTTATTTATTTTTATGTGGGTAGTTCCCTGGCTGGGAATCGAACCCAGGCTACAGTGTTGACAGCACTGAAGCCTAGCCACTACACCAGGGCACTCCCCAAGCTTTGTTATTTTTTAAAATAATTTTGCTGTTCTTTCTTGAGTATGAAATTTCCTTGTAGAAAATTGAATAGTGCTACCTAACAGTAATCAAGTACTAAACGTGCTAAGCCCTCTATACACATTATCTTATTGAATTAATCCTTACAATAACCCTATGAAAGATATAAACTACTATTCCCCACTTTAAAGATGAAGAAACTGAGACTCAGTGAGTGTGAGACTCAGGATATGGAACGTGATCTTACTTCGGAACCCAAGCTTTTAAACATTTAGCTTTCTGACAGTTATCTCCAAAATGGGGCATTCCTTCTAGAAAAGATATAAGAGAACCCATGGGGATACAGGTGGAAATGTTAGAAATTCCTAATAGATTTATACCTATATTTAATATATGGATTGACAGTGTGACAAATTCGGTGCATATTTCAGCTGATGATAGCGAAGGAAGAGAATGTGGGAGAGAGTCCTCAGGAAAACGGGGCGTTGGGAGTTGCACAGAGCTGAGGAATTTCATCAAATTTCTTGTTAGTTGATTTCCAGTGTATTGCCATGTATTGTACTTTGTATCCCACTAGATAGATTTATTATTACATTATTTAGTTTTAATTAAACTAACCCCTTGAAGTAGACAAATAGTTTTAAAAATTTGTGAACAGACTTCAAATTTAAGGTAATACTAATCATTCAAGCACATGTGAATAACCAAAATGGCAGAATTTACACTTCTACAACCAAAAAAAGGTCTTTGTTGAGAGAAAACATGACAACTATCTTATTGGATTTGACATTTAATGACGTTGTACTTCATAAATGGCAATTAATCATTTTATTGAAAGCAAAATGGTTTTTTGTATTATTAGTAAACAAAATTAATTTTAACTTATTTTAAAGTATTAATTTCATTTTTCCTTATCCTTTAATTTATTATGCATGTGCTTTATAATGTACATACTATATTAGTGCATATAATTTATGAATAAATAAATTATACATATATTGGGGATATGTGCTCAAAACTTCTTGTGAAACCAAAATTTTCAGAGGCAGGAAAAAATTCAATTTTTAAAACACTGGGATAAATATAGCTGTATGAGAAAATTATTTATTTCTCTAAAATACTACTAGATAGAGGGATGATTGAATCAAAGGGTCTGAACACTTGAGGCTTTTGATAAATAGGCCAAATTGCTTTCTAGAAAGCACTGTGCTCCTAAGAGCAATATAGGAGAATTCTTTTTTTACCTGTACCCTTGCCAATTTTGAGTATTTTCAGTTTTTATACTCTTTGTTAATTTCATAAAAGAAAAATGACCATTTTCTTTCCAGATTCTTTTTTTTTTTTTTTTTTTTTTTTTTTTTTTTTTTTTTTTTTTTTTTTTTTTTTTTTTGGTATAATGTAGTGACCCCCATCACTTTGATGACTGCAGGATATTTACCTTTGAAGTGTGTGCAGGGTGCTTTAGCCAGTGCATTGGGGCATTGGCTTGGAAAGTATTTATTTCCTCAGAGTGGATATGAGTGTGATCCAAGAACAAGTTATGGGAGGGGGAAACCAAAAATGATCTTTCTCTTTTTTGTAATTAGCAATATGTATTTCTCAGAACACAAGAAAAAATGAATAATAAATATTATTTAAAATGAACTTTTAGGATAAACACATGCAAAAAAATGAAAGTGAACCCTTTCCTTCCTTTATATATAAAAGTTAAAATAGATTGTAGACCCAAATAAATGCAAGAGCTAAAACTGTAAAAGTTTTAGAAACAATCCTAGGAGTAAATCTTTGTGACCTTGAATTAGGCAAAAACTATTTACATAGGACATCAAAAGTACAAGTGAAAAAAACTAGACCAATTAGACTTCATTAAAATTAAAATCTTTTTTACTTCCAAGAACACCATCCAAAAAGTGAAAAAACTCACAAAAAAAGAGAAAATATTTGCAAATAATACATCTGATAAGGAACTTGTATCCCGAATATATAAAGAACTTTTGCAGTTAAACAATGAAAGGACAAATAAACCAATTTTTAAATGGCCAAAGTATCTGAATTAGACATTTTTCCACAGAAGATATATAAATGGCTAATACGCACATGAAAAGATGCTTAACATCATTAGTCATGAGGGAAATGCAAATCAGAACCACAATGAGATCACACTTTGTGCCTACTAAGATGGCTATAATAAAGAAGACAGATAAAAACTGGTGTTGGTGAGGATGTGAAGAATTTGGAACACTTATATGTAATATAAATATGAATGTAAAATGGTGTAGCTATTTTGTAAAACAGTTTGGAAGTTCCTCAAACTGTTAATATAAAGTTACCATATGATCTAGAATTACACTCCTAAGTATGAGGGCTGTCTGGAAAAAAATCTGGCCATAACTGCCTCTATTTTTCATATTCTATGGCTGGGTACTTCCCAGACAGCCCTCATATGTAATCCAAAAGAAACAAAGAAACACAAAAGCTTGTCCACACAACAACTTGTGCATAAATCTTCATAACAGCATTATTCATAGTTGCCAAAAAGTGGGCAAAAACCAAATGTCCATCAATCGATGGGTGGATAAGTAAACTGTAGTATATCCACATAATGGAATATTATTTGACAATAACAAAGAATGATGTACTGATACATGCTATAAAATAGTCGATGAAACTTCACATTATACTAAATGCAAGAAGTCAGTCACATAAGATCACATATTATATGATTCCATTTATATGAAATGTCCAGAATAGCCAAGTCCAGAGACAGAGAATAGATTAGTGGCTGCCTAGGGCTGAAGGGTGGGGAAGTGACTGCTAATGTTAGTATGAGGTTTCTTTTGGAGATGATGAAAATGCTCCAAAATTGATTGTGGTGATGGTCACACAACTCTAAAAATACTAAAAACCATTGAATTGTATACCTTAAATGGGTGACTTACGTGATACTTATGCGAATTATGTACCAATAAAGCTGTTAAAATATACAGCAGTAATATGAAGAACCTCTGTGTAATAGACATTATCTTCTTTGTTAATATTTAATTTTTTAATTTGAAAAAGCATGTGCTATTTTTGGAAGCATCCTTTTGATATATTATGTTCTGTCTCTGCCAATTATGAAGTGCTATTATTAATAAGTATTAATTATGTTACCTCCTTTGAGTAGCTACCATCAGACAGTGCTTGAGATCAGATGGACCTTATTTCTGTCCTGCATGTGAAACATAACTTTCTGGGTAGAGCAAGCTTTTTCTTACTCAGAATAGGAAGGCATAGACATATTCAATTTTAGTAAAATAATCTTACAGACTATCTGTGGGGACCTTTTTGATGTGAAATTAAATTGTGGCACAGACAGAGATTTTATTACATTTACATGGACCCATAAAATAACTTTTATGGTTCCCAGTGGTGCAAATCCTCCTTAATTTTGTTAATTATTTCCCCCCAGTTATCCTTAGCCATGTCTGCTAATTCAGTATTGATCTTGATACTAAGATATGTTATGATCTTAGAAATTCACTTGAGTCCCCACTGATGAAAAGAACTAAGGAAGCAGATCTTACCCGAGGTAATGTTTTGGATAGATTCCAATTAATATTATAGCTGAGGATGACAATGTCCTCCCCCTGCTCCCCAATGCCCTGGCATGCTGTTCAGAGCAGGGCTCATGACCCAGAGCAGGGCATCAGGGTCTGTCCCAGAAAAATCTGAGGAGGAGATGACACTCACCGGTGGTTTGACTCCTATACTTTGGGGTGCACACCCCTCTCCTGTTATGTACAACCTCCCACCACCATGTCAAGGTCTCCAGGCTGAACTTGGAAAATGATCTGTTATTCTGGTTGTTACTATTCTATTCTGTATTAAGCCTTCCCGGTTAATATACTGAGACTTTAATTGGAATTTTCTGAAGAAAATGTCTTAAATTAGCTGTTAACTGCACTATTCAGCAAGTAATTTGTTACTATTGGTGTTATATTGCAGATGTTTTTAAATTATTTGCTTAAAAAAATAAATGAGAATGTGTTCAAGGTTACCTTCTCACTCTCAGTTGCCTCTGGAATGTGATTTAAAGTATGTGTGTGT
>PVJL010003009.1:113795-172690 GCA_004026885.1 Lyroderma lyra | reverse complement strand
CTCCCTCCCTCCCTTCTCTCTCTCTCTCTCTCTCCCTCAACAGATGAGAAAATTGTCTTTAGAAGTTAAGCAACTTGTTCTGCATCACACCTGGAGTGTGAACCTTGGAGTTCAGACTTCAGAAGCCAGGTCCTTAGCTGCCACACTAACACAGAGCCCAGAGGTAGCCTTGACATTGAAGCCAATACGCAAAGGTCCGGGGTTAGGCCCGCACGGAAAGGGGGCTTGGGAGTGTGTCCTGGCTGCTGTCTCCTGATCCCCTGTTGGGAGCCTCACCTTACTCCTCTCACCGTCTCTATGCGGACAGCAGTTCCTGCCCCATTTTACAGGTGAGCAAACTGAGGGGCAGAGGCGTTAAGTAACTTGCCGCAGGCCGCACGGCCAGTGATCACGGCCAGTAACGTGCGGGCCGGTCAGGTGTGTCGGATTCCAAGCCCCCACTCGTAGCCGTGATCATAAATCATGCACACAAGCTAATGCCACAAATGATGTTTTGATATTCTAAGTCAGTGGTCCCCCCCAGTGGGACACATGTACCCTCCAGGGGGCATTTGGCAATCTGAAGACATTTTTGATTGTCGCAACTAAGAGGGGAGTGCTACTGGCACCCCGTGGGTTAGAAGCCAGGGATTCTGCTAAATATCCTACTGTGCCCGGGACAGCCCCACGACAACTAATTAACGACATGTGAATAGTGCCAAAGTTGAAAAACCCTGTTCTAAATGTAAATAAACTGCAACACTTTTCAAAAAAAAAAAAGTATTTTTCAATCCATTGTTAATTCCTAGATTAAAGGTCAAAGAATCCTGATTCGAACTTCCCTTGCTCCTTCCAGAACCTTCTGGGCAATGAGCCATGAGCTCCTGTTTCTGTGCCCCGTGGGGGTAGACGATGTGAGTGCCAGTGGCGGGCGCCCCACAGCCCTGGACCTGGCCGAGGCCATAGCAGCACATAGAGGTATGACCAGCCTCCAGGTCAAAAGCATGAACACGGACCCCAACAATGAAGGGCAAGGGCAGGGCTCTTTGGAGGGGAGTTTTCATTTCCTATTTGATTGTTGAGTACAGTTAAGCCCTTCCTAGTGTGACAAACGTTTTAAATAGTCAAATATGTCAGAGCTGCGCGATATGGCCCGTGTAGGTCACGCCCCTGGGCCGGGTCGGGACTTAAATCCTCGGCATGCCTCGCTCTCATCTGCACGAGGCCTCCAATGAGCCAGCAAAGACCCAACACTCCACAGACCCAGTGCGAGGCGCTGACTGAGCAAATATATCATGACCCCTTAACTACTCTGAATTCAGTAACATGTTAAAGTGAACTTCCATCATATTAATCATGGCAACGCCTACACCTTGGGAAGATTAGAGAGCCAGTAAGCCCGAGGTTGTCTATTCAATCACCAGGTAGTGCTTGGCCCACGTGGATTTGGGGACCCTTTGCCATAACTCCAGGTTGTCCCATGAGTCTGGGGCTGCAGGTCAGACGATGCTGCCCGAGACCATAGTACACAAGCATCATTCTGTTCCCTAGTTAAAGAATTTATTTTAGGGGCAGGAGGCCAATTGGCAATATATGACATTTTAAACATTATTGGTACACAATAAAAAATTCAAACTTTAAACATTTCAGTTTTCCCAGTGTTTGAAAGAAATGAAGCCCTTGGATAAAAACCAAAGAAATAACAGCACATGTAACCCCTGTGTCCCCTTCTTCTCCTGTCAGGGTCTGCCACAGCTTTGTTGTTCTTGGACTTGAAGATCTTTGGTTGTCCTGTAGGCTAGCGCCATCTAATAAAAATAATGCGAGCCACATATGTAATGTAAAACTTTCTAATACCCTCACTAAGATATTAAAAAGAAAGCAAGAAAACTAATTTTAACAATGTATTTTGTCAAAATATTAAATCAGAAATATTATCATTTCAACATGTAAACAAATATTTTTAAAAGTATCTATAAATACTGGAAATCACATATGTGCTGACATGTGTATTAAGACATGAATATCTTGCATGATATAACAGTAAAAATTAAGTGTAGTCCTACCAAAACAAATTTGTGTTTAACAGAAAAATCATTTACAGTGTCTCCATGTTAAAATTAAAATGAATTGAAATTAAATAAAATGTATAACTCAGTGCCTGAGTCACACTGGGCACATTTCAAGTGTTTGATGGCCACTGTATTGGGCAGTGCAGTTCTAGACCTTCCATGGGTTTTCCATGTGATCTCAATGTATCAAAACCTCAGAAGCCCCATCACTACATGCCAGTAGTTTGGAGAGAAGTTCTAGAACCTTCTCTGTGTAACATTAGAGCACATCTGTGGTGGTTGCTAGGATGTTCTTGGTTTATGTTTATCTTAAAACCTCCCTGTGGCGTTAGTCATTCCATGCTGACGTTCCCTGGTGGAGGTGAAGAAGAATCTGCTATTTTGGGTCCGGTAGTGATCACCACCCACAGTTGAAGGTCATTCCCAAGCAGGCCCGTTTTCAGCGGGGTGTGCTTCTTTGACCTTGTCTCCAGAGTGTGGTTTTTCAAAAGGATGAAGAAAGACCCACCCGCAAGGAAGAATGTCATGGGTGAAGGTCAGGCTGAAGCTGAGTAGAGAAGAGGGTGGAAGGATGGAGGGGTACCACCTCTGAGGGAAATCTACCTGCACCCCCAAAGGGAGCACTGTGGGGTGACCAAAACTGGGAGGGAGAAAGAAGATCTAAAAATATATATTAAGGCAGAAAAGTCTAAATGGACACAGAGCAGCAAACCCAAGATCTGTCCATTTCCTATGAAATAGGACATGCTCAGTCCCTCTCCCGACCTCTCTTGGCTATTCCTGAATATTTTAGTAATTAGACACCCCCAAAACAGGTTCACACCACCTGCTGCTTGTCATGGACAGCATTATTTGTCATTAAATTTGATCTCAATGTTGGCCATATTACTGGATATGCTATGAAACAGGATCTAAAACTACACTTACTTTTTCCCTCTGAATCAATCCTAACCTTACAAGGAAGGTTACATAGTTATACGACCATATAACATTGTTGTCTATTTTTTTTTCACTTTCAAGGAGTAGGCAATAATATTAAATGCCCCATCTCATGCTAGTCTCTGTGTGTTTGCACTGGACTTGGTCTTTGAAGAGTGTATTTATAAATGAAAGCTGTGCTACGTTCTATCTCATGCCATGATCCCATGCAGTTATGAGTTTATAGATCTGTGGTCCCTTCTAATGTTTTCTGTCCTGAACTGAAAACGTCTAGTCTCTCCCGACTGACGTTCCTCAGCTGCAGTTATTTTCATCTCTGAGAATTTCTCCAAGAGCTGTTTCTGTTAAGAAGGATAAGAGGGACAAACGGGTCACAGCTGCCTGAAGGCGGTGCCTCTTTAAATACAGGCCTCGCCTCCAGAACTTGACTTCTTCCTTTTATGGAGGAGAAGTTCTGCAGTCCAGGGTGGAAAGATTTAGGGCGCAGTTGACCAGCAGGCTTGCGGGGGATTGTGATTTGCTCTTGAGTGGCTGCTGTGTGGGAAAAGCCAAGTAAAGCAGAAACGGGCCTTAGAATCAGCTCTCTGGCCCCCCAGTGTAGCTGTTAACCATCGAACTTTCAAAGAGCAGCCAAAGCTCCCTGGGTCCCTGTAGCAGACCACTCGTGCTGCTGATGCTTTTCTGTGATTGTCTTGAAAACCCTTGTTTTATTCATCAAAGACAAAGGTCAGGAGTATTGACTACAGGATCAGTTCACAGAGAACAACATACTTTTCTATTTTTTTTTTTTTCATATTCTGCAAAGCATCTAAGTCTAACATACAATTGTCTCCAGGGTCTAGGACCCTATAATATTTTATCTGGGAAGGCTAGATAATTTGAGAACTATTTTTGGTTTGACTTCAACGGAAAAAAGAAAACAGCTCATTTTCCCCAGTAAATGTACGTCGCCTCTGACTCTTACAATGGAAAGGGCCTAATTTCCTTCTTGCTTTCGCTGTGTGAAAGTGTGTGCTGTTTGTTCTAATTCTCTACAAAGAGTTAAACTTCTTATAGACGTTAACCCCACGTGGAAATAATTGGCCAAAGGTCTAACCTTGTTTTTTATGAGAAATACAAGACTCTAAGGGATTCCAGACGTTTAGAACCATCACAGAATTTGCCCAGGAAGCATGACATAGGCAAAATGGGAATATAGGTGCCTTTTATCATGTTTACATGGACATGGATTCTGGGTTTTACAAAAAGAGAAACATTGTACAAGTCCATGGGGATAGTCGGGTGAGATGCAGAGAAAGATCCTTTTGGAGGTTACGACCGTGTAGTCTAGCCGACCCGGAGCAGTGAGCGTAGAAGGGCACAGGTATTGTGCCATTGTCTCTCCTTACTTCTCTTTATGGGGCATCTCAGAGAGAGAACCCAGTTTCACAGCATGGACACGAGGTATATGAAAAGTGTTTAGCCCAGAATAGCCAAAGCACTCTTCAAAAGAAGAACAATGTTGGAGATTCATACTCCTCAACTTGAAAACCTACTACAGTAGGTTTTGAATTACATCAAGATAGTGTAGAACTGGCATATGGGCCAATGGACTAGAATTGAGACTTCAGAAATAAGTTCATATCTTTATGGTCAATTGATTTTCAACCACAGCGTCAAGACGGTTCAAGGGGGAAAGAATAGTTTTCTCAGCAAATGGTCCTGACACAATTGCTTATCCATAGGCAGATCAATAAGTCTGGAACCCTACTTCACACTGTATATGGAAATTAATTCAAAATAAATCAGTGATCTAAATGAAAGGGCTAAAATGATAAAACTCTGAGAAGAAAACAGGTATAAATCTTTATGACCTTGGACTTGGCAATAGTTTTTTAGACATAAAAAGCACAAATAACACAAGGGAAAAAAGGATAAATTGGACTTCATCAAAATTTAAGACTTTTGTATGTCAAAAGACACTACCAAGAAAGTGAAAACACAACCTACAGAAAAGGAAAAACTATTTGCAAATCCTACACCAGATAGGGGTCTAGTATTCAGCACGTACACAGGATTCCTACAGTTCAACAATAAAGAGAACAATAACCCAATTTAAAAAATGGACAAAGGGTGTGAACAAGCACTTTGCCCATTTACAAATGGCCAATAAGATACTCAACATTATTATCTATAGAAGAAATGCAAATCAAACCACATGAAATACCACTTGGCTATAATTTAAAAATGCTATAATTAAATTAAATGCTATAATTAAAAAAATTTTTTTAGTGGAAAATAAATGGTACCATGAATGTGGAGACTGGAATTCTCACGTATTGCTGGCGATATAAGATGGTGCAGCCCCTGTGGAGAACATTTTGGCAGTTACTTAAACAATTAAACAGGGAGTTCCCTGGTGGTGTAGTGGCTTAAGGCTTGGGCACTGGCGCTGTCAATGCTGTGGCCTGAGTTCGATTCCCAGCCAGGGAGCTACCCACATACAAAAAAAAAAAAAACAAAACAAAACAAAAAAAAAAACAATTAAACAGAAAGTTACCATATGACCCAGAAGTTAGTTACCATATGACGCAGAAATTCCACTCCTAGATGGAGACTCAAGAGAATCGAAGACACATGTCCACACAAAAATTGGACGGGAATGGTCACCGCAGCGTTATTAATAATAGACCCCAAGTAGAAGCAACACAGTGTCCATCAACGGACGATGAATAAACGAACGCGGTATATCCACACCAGACAATTAACCAAAAGCAACCCCTTACACATTGGTGTGTGCCCCCCATGTCCTCCTTCCTGCCGCCTCTGGTGACCGCTAATCTTTCTGTCTCTGTTAATTTGCTTATTCTGGACATGTCATAGGAATGGAATCATACGCTATGTGGCCTGTTGTGTCTAGTTTCTGTGTGTGTGTGTTTGTGTGGCTTCTCAGCATAATGTTTTCAAGGCTGATCCGTGTCGTAGCATGTATCTGTACTTCATTATTTTTAATTCCATTTTATGGATATACTGCATTTCGTTTGCCTGTTCATCAGCTGTTGGACATTTGGGTTTCCACTTTTTTGACTTGTCACAGGAACACTGCTATGAGCATTCGTGTATGAGTTTTTGGGTGGTGCTTTTCTTTTCTTTTGGGTTCTTGTGTATATTTTAAAGGCTGTAAAATTTTTCCTGACTTGGAAAATTATAATATTTTTTCTGAAAATGTATATAGTTTTCTCATCAAAAGGTAGAGAGTTGATTTTGTTTTCTATCACAACACCACATCCTTAGGCCGTTTAGAGCTTGAAGGGACTTAAGATACCTGCTGGGTGAGACTGATTTTATTGACAAGGCCCAGAGAGGTGAGGTGACCACTGGAAGTCAACCAGCCAGTGGATGACCATGACAGGCCCAGAGCCATGTCTCCCAACCCCTACGCCTCCTTTCCGTCCAGACACACATCATGCATGCTTTAACCCCCTGAGTCTTACCCAGAGTGAGTCATCGGTCTTCCAAGAATCTGGGAGCAGAGTGGTCCCATGGAGGAGACAACCCCTCCCAGAGTGGGATCTGAGAGGGGAGTAGGCTGCCTCCCCTCCCCCCAAACATCCTCCTCCCCATAACTTGCCACGATCCTTGCAGTTCCGCCAGCAGCCAATTCTCTGGCTCACTGAAGGGCTCAGAGACGTAGCGGCCTATGTGGGGCCCATACGGGAAGGAGACCGGGTGGGCTGGCCAGCGGGAAAGCACGTCTTCACGCGGAGAGCTCAGGACGGCAGTGGCAGGAGCTGTGTTCACGAAAGGCTTAGAAGGCTTGGAATTGAGCAAGTGGCTTCTGGGCCCAGGCGCTGAGATGTGGCGTGTGGGTCATGTTAACCTCCCTGACCTGTGGACTAGCAGCCAGGCCTTGCCGGGGAGGCTCTCTGAGTGCAAACCAGCACCTCGCAGGGGCTGGAGGCTAGAGCCAGCGAGTGAGGGGGCTTGTTTACGAGCACTCCTTTCTTAACTGGGGAGACCCTGTGAGAAGGTGGTAGCTAAAGTCCCACATGGGGGCTAACAGCCCTCATAACTTGGGCCACAATCCTTCACAAGAGGGCCAGCGAGCCTAGGACACTTAAGATTCATTCCTAAAACAACATTCTCTGTCCCACAGCACACAGAATATATTTTACAAGGTTGGACGTTGGACAATTAATTTCACGAACTCATCCTAGAAAAAGTGCTATGTACCTCATTGCTGAGTATCACTATGGTCACCTTCGAAGTCCTCCCCTTGGGAAGTATGGCCATCAGAGCTGTCCTCATGCCCAAAATCTGACAATTAAGTTCATGAACTCGCCACTGTGCACTTACCTTGGCAGCACTGTACAGCAACTTGGTTAAGGTGTCATAACCTTTGCCAAGGTTAGGACCACAGCTCTGATGGCCACTCCAGAAAATGAGTTCCAAAATTGCTCTGAAGGGTGGATGAGGCGCTGGCATTGGTGCACAGCTTCCCAGGGGAGTACTTCGAAGGTGACCGTAGTGACACTCAGCAATGAGGTATATAGCACTTTTCCTAGGATGAGTTCTGAAATTAATTGTCCAAACTTGTACTATCCAAGTAGGCTGAATGCCTCTTGGCTTGCATTAGTGTGATGCTATTATCTCAAAAGTGTCAATGTCCGCGCTGTTAGCTTTGGACAAGTTTGGGGGCCTCAGATGGCTGTTCTGCGATCTTGCTATGAGCTGTGCTATGGCCGTATGAATGTGCAGACAACAAGAACAAACGTTGGAGCCCCCAGAAGATCAAAGTGCTGGCGCTGCCTCAGAAAAGCTGCCTAGGCCACGTAGTTCTCCGAATCTGCAGAAAGGCTGTCATAAATAAGTACTCGAGGCAGACTTGTTCAATTGAGTCAATGCTCAAACGAACACGTTCTTAACCGCCCCTTCGGGGGATCAAAGCTCGGGCAGGGAGGCAGCCGGGACGGAAAGGCTCTGGGGGCCCCGCTCTGTGCCACCGATGGCCACGCCGGTTCCCCTCCACCCTGGCGTTGGTCTACTTCCCCCAGTGTCCTAATTAATCTGGTGCAATGACAATTTTCTCTCCTCTGTACCAAAACTACCCTAAACTTGCTTTCGTGGTGGGTTGGCGTTTTGTTTTGTTTTTCAAAACGGAGAATAAGAACACATTGTTTCTAGTGCTTGTGGACAAGGAGAAACCAGCAGATTGTTTTATGACTCAGAAAAAGAGGACCCCCACAGGGGCCCACACGGTTTTTCTTTGTTATTTTATTTTATTTTTAGTGTTCAACTTACTGGGGTGACCTTGGTTAGCAAAAGTCATGTAGATTCCAGGTGTACGATTCCACAGCGCACCCACCCAGGCTCAGCTCCCTTTCCATCACCGTGTGTTCTTCTTCCATCTTTCCCTTTTCTCTGAATCTCTTTTGGGTTATTTTTAAAAGTTTCTCGACTTGCCCCTCCACCTTTCCAGGCTTCTCTCTCTGGCCTCTTCACCCTAGCTCTCTTTTCTGCCCCCACTGCTTGTCCGGGTTGAGAGGCCCATGTGTTCTTCCTGGGCTTCTCTCTCACACTTACAAAAGCTCATAATTATTTTTTTCAGGGAGATGAAAATGAGCAGAATGCCAGTAGGGTGGTTTTAAGACAGCGAAGCGCCACACACGTCTGCCCCTCCCCCTGCCCGCCACTGAGCTGGACCCTTCTAATGGGAGCAGGCTTGATTGACACTGGGTTGTTTTACAATGTTTTGTTCAACTGGCTGACTCTGTTGTCTTTTAAATGGTGCATATTCCTATAAAGAAGGTTCACCGGTACAGCTGGATGGAATCGCTGTTTAATGGGAGCATAATCAAAAGTAGACGTTTGTAAGACCTATCTATCTTAACGCCATTAAGTCATCTATGCCAAAACCTGTATCTGGTAGTAAAATCTTTCTTTTTCAGATATTGTTTTTTTGTTGTTTTTTTTTTTTTTTTTTCCCCAAAGAACCATCCAAAAGTTGCTACTGTGTGAAAGTTCTTCAGCCATTTGTATTTTGTGGTTTTTAACAGGCGTGTCTTCCCAGCTGACTTTGCCTGGTAGAGGCTATCGCCTAGCACTCAGTAGACACAAAATTCTGACGAGTTCATGACATCCAGTCTAAGAAATTACCTGTCACTGAGGACAGTAATTGACAAGGGTAGCACATTTGGCCATATGGTATGAGCTATCTCTGTCCCCAAATATGCAACTCTCATGGTGTGACACATTGTTTGTGGGACAACATACGTTACAGCCCAGACAGTTAGACAAAACACCCCATTGGAGCTGAAACCACAGTCTGGGCCCCTGAATAAGAAACATGCAAAATCACACCTGCTGGCCGACGTTGCAGCTTGTGCTTGCCTCCTCTTCTCTTGTTTTTCAACAAAGAAAATTAAATGTCAAATGAATGTAGTAATGAGAAAAGGACCTAGGGTGAGGTTCCCAGCGATGCCGTCAGGGATATTTTAGGTGGCCTCATTACATGCAGCTTGAGTGGTGTGGCTGAGGTCAAGCTGTTTGTGATTTGGAGTTTAAACCTTGATGTTTAATTGCTGCCAGACGGCTGACAACACAACAGATCTAGTCTCAACAGTTATTTGTGGTTTGGGCCTGGTTATCTTTTAAAGATTGATCGACTCTTGAGAAGAAACCTTGCCACAATTAAATTCTCATGTGTGCTGCTGTTAGTACCCAATGTTTATGATACCGGCAGGGAGGAATTTTCCATAGGTGGAAGGTGAGATTATTATTGGGAGGATTCATTTTGGAGATCCATTCTGACATGAAAAAGTCTTAAGGTTATTAAATTTTAAAAATCTCTCTTCTCAAGAGATAGTTGCTCCTGATGCTGTAACAAAACGGGAATGTTGTGCTGTCTTTAGTAAAACTTGTGGTATTTGTATCTGTTGGGTATTAATGTGTATCATGTACATTGAAAGCATGGGTGCCTTCTATATTTTAAGTTATGAGCAAAGTGCTACAATTTTATAAGCTATATGTAGATATAATATGTGTGTGTGTGTGTATACACATATCTATATAGCAAAGTACTCACATAATTTTGCTTGTATTTTTGTTATTTTCACTGGGAGCCCTGTGAGTTTCCATAGAAATGATTCATTGGTGCTTGGGATAAAGTTTATAAGCAATTACAGTTTAAGAATTGTGCCAAACCAGAAGCCTGTTTTCTGGGCGTCTGGTAGACCTGCAGCAAGAAGTAAGTACTTGACATATGTTATTAGGAGTTTTGTTGTCATCACTGAGTCAAACGGACCCTTAGTCTTTCCCGTCCATTCTGTCAGCCTGGTTCCAGGTCCCATTTTGCAGTGCCCTCTCAGGTGGTCATTCAGTGCCCGCCACCTGAGTCTATTTTTGGATCAGTCTAGTCATTTTTCTTCCTACCCCTCAAATGCCATATTTAATTCATTAGTAAATTCTTTCTCTGTTACCTTAAAAATTTTTCAAATGAACTTTCCTAGAACTTGACTCCACATTCTTAATTCATACTACTGCCTCATCTAAATGCTACCTCGGCCTCCTAAACGCTCCCCACTGCTTTCCCTGTGGCCCCATGCTGGTCCAGTTACCACAGAACAGCTGGAATCATCATCAAAACACGTACATCAATCAGGCCATATATGATTTACCCACTCAAAACTTTCAGTGGCTTCCCCTATCTCTTAGAAGACATTTTAAATTGCTTATGATGGCAACATCTTATTCTCTGACTCCTTTGTGTCTCTTTAGCCTTGTCTCCCAAGCTCACATGTGCATCTTTCTTGCTTACCAAGTTTACCATCTTGGCTCCTTTCAGTTCTTGCAACAAGTCAAGCTCTTTTCTGTTTCAGGGCCTTTGCACCTACTGTCCTCTCTGCCCGAAAGTGTTCACGCAGTTCTACCTTCATTGTCATATGAGTCTCAGCACAAATGTCACCTTCTTAGAGAAGATTTTCCTAAAACCATCTTTAAAGGAGATGCTTTCTATTACTCTTTCTCCCCTATTCTTTCCTTCCTGGCTTTTACTATAACCTGTGATCATGTCTCTTGTTTACTTATTTATAGTTTATTTTCCTCCATAAGATTCTAAGTCCAATGAAGGTAGAAATCATATATACTTTTTTTGAACAGGATAATGCATTATTTTGAAAATATTTTAATATTTACTATTTTTCATCAGCCTCAGTGCTTACACAGTTATCTGGCACAAAGTAGGTACTCAATAAACACTTGTCGAGTGAACGAACAGAAAATACTTTCAAGTGTTAAGGGAAAATCTGCCTATTTAAAATTTCTACTGTGGGTTCTAGTTCTAATTTCTAAAGCAACATACAATGATTCTACAGCTTCTTATACATGATCACATTTCAAATCTTTGCTACCTTTCTTAGTCTCACTTGATTTCTGGGCTGTATAGATCTCACAAGCTCCCTTGTGTGAAGTGGCTACCGACTTCCTTATCGCAGTGATCATTTTCTGCTGGAAGACTCTAGTTTGACCATGTGCCTCATAAAGAAAGCAGATGGGTTCTGCCACCATGGAGTCTAGTTGGGCTCTCCTTCATGAGAATCATATCCAGCTTATCGATCTTTCGTTTTTCAAGATCTGTTGGGGTTTTATCCAACATATTGAGAAGTAGAACATCTCCTGAGATTTCTGGCCTCTTTCTCCTTCTCTATGATTTCTCAAACTCACTGCCAGTGGCTCTGAGATTGTATCTGCAAATTCTTTTCACACTCTGGAATATAATTTGTCCGGACCTAGTGGTTTGAAATCACTTATCGTACCTAGATTTTTCTTATTCCTTAACTAATTGTGGGCACCACATCCCCCTTTTTATTTGCTTCTTTGAACATTTAGAATTCAAAATCTATTCTTGCTCCAGGAGATGGAATTTGAATATTTGGTATTTTGGACTTTTTGTTGTCTATTAACGTTATACCATCTTCTTGGACCTAGCATTTCCTCTTTTATTTCTTCTCTTCTTCCACCTCTTCCTTCTTTCCTTCTGGTATCTTTCTTCTTTTGTTCTCTCTTCCCTCCCTCCTTTTCCACTTCTTGCCTCCCTTGCTTCCTCCCTCCCTCCCTCCTCTCCTATCCCATCCTCTCTCTCTCTCTCTCTGTAATGAACCTTTCATAAACATTTTTCATCTCATATTTCTGTTTGTTTCTCTGATCACAGTCCTATTAACTGAGGCTTTAGCCTTCTTGAAAACCTCCTTCTTCACCTTTTTTGTTTTTGTTTTTGGTTTTTGTTTTTTTTTTTTTGGTATTGGTTCTTGGGTATATGTTTCTCACAGTCTCTTGTGAACATGTCCTTTAAAAAAAACTTGAGTTCATGAGAAAGTTTTCTGTGTGGCCACACTGGCTCAGGAGTTTACTTATCCTTTTCCTCTTCCCTAGAATTCTTCGTTATTACATTACTGTAGAATTTATGTAATGGTCCCCTTCCTGGCTGTTAGGGACTTCCAAAAGACGCGGTCATGTTCTCCCGAGGTCCTTGTAATTTCTGTACAGAAACCAGTTCTTCCTTGTTGGTTAAAAATAAATCTAGAATGGCAGTTTCTCCTTCTCTCTGAGAGCTGAAATTGTTAGCTAGGAATGTTAAAACATTTTATAAGCAACTCTATTTTAGCAAAATGTGACCTCCAACAGACATAAAGGAGCTCAAGTCCCTGTGCTTACGATGGCTGGCTTGCGGTTACGTGGTCTGCCTTCAGAAGGCGTCGTCCTGGCCTGGGCGTCCGTGGTTACTTCGCACCCTGGGAGGCTTCTAGTTTTATATTTCACCAGTAATTCTATCCTGCTTCCACTCTTAGGGAGTGCCTTTTGGACAGGATGTGCCGTCCTTTTGCATCCCCTTCTCGTGTGTAAGGTCACTTCTTCCTGTTCCTTTTGAACTTGCCACTTCCTCCTACGGTGGCATTTCCGGCAGGTGTCCCCTCTCACCGATGTGACAAGGGCTGTGCTGACATTAACATTCCAAGTTCTCTGTCTTTGCCTCTCATTGTTTATGACTCAAAGTCAGAGATAGTTGAATGCATAAGGTTTGTTCCTGATGAACTTCTCTCTTTTTCAACTCAGAATTGGGTATGAGGTATCAGTGACAGCGGTCCAGCCGTTTCTGCAGACGGTCCCGTTCCTCTCGACCGGGACTCCCATTCTCCTTTATCCCTTGATAAGACTTCCCCTCTGACTTCCCAGGACTCCATCCTCCTTGGGTTTTGTTTGTTGTTGTTTGTTTGTTTGTTTGTTTTACTAATAATTGTATGCATGGTGCATGGAAAGGTGCTCCTCTAGGACTCTGATTGTTCATCTGATCACAACCAAAGTGACCCGTGATCGCCCCAGGACAAATATGGAAAGTACCCTGCACAAGCCAGCAGGGAGAAGATAAGTAGGTGGTCCTTGATTTCACTGCTAGTGTGATGTTGATCAAGGACCATGTGAGAAGGACAGACACAGGAGCACGACTTGTAGAAATGTCCCCATACAGATTGCACTGTGGTTCTCTTTATGAACCAAAGCAGCTTTCCCTTTGTCCCTGGAGTAGGGGGAGGGGCTCTGCCTGCTGAGGAGGGGGCTCAAGGAAGGAGGGAGTGGAGGGGGGATATAGGGCTTTGGAGCCGGGCAAGGCCTGCAGGGCCTGGCCCACCCTGCCTGCCGTCCCAGCAGATAAACCAGACTGTCCTTCTGGCTGCCATGAGGCTGGGAGGGGAGTCCTCCCCCTTGCTGCTCCAACACAACCTCCCCTCCTTCTGCTAGGATGGTCCCACCTGACCACATCCCATTTCCTGCACTGCCTGCCCTGGTGGCTTCCCCCCAGGACCTCAGGGAAATAGGGCGCTTCATCTCCAAGTGTCCCAGACCTGTTGCCCCTGCCCCACAAATCTTTGCTCCCCCATGAGCTGTCTCTGTATCCATGCTTCTTATACCTGGCCTCCTACTCTGTACCTGGTGATGCACACCTGGGACGTAGTGTGTATTTAGGGGCTGCAATCTGAGGTTTATTCACCTGTGGAGGTCACCGTCAAAAAATTTGCAGCATAGCCTGAGTTTGTTTGCATCTCTCAGGTCAGCTACAATGTCCACAGGGTTAAAAGACCCATTTGTGGGTAGTGTTGGGTATGCGGTCCAAACTAGACACGAGCAGACTTAGGTTCTGATCCACAGTTCACACACTCGCATGCGTGCACACACACGTGCATTTCCTGGTGAGCCAGATATGCTCAACTGATGGATCAATGTTTTCTTATTTATAAAATGGATAAAACAGCATCAAATTTTTACATTTATTTTGAGAGAAGATAAATGAATACATTAAATAGTACCTATAGTGAATAGTTATGATGGGGAAATACATAAGTTACTGGTTAGGGTGATTAACTTTGGAGTTACATTAAGTGTGAGAGCTGGTTCTGCCACTAACTTGCTGTGTGATGTTGGGCAAGATACTTAACCTTTCTTAGGCTCATTTTCCCTAATTATGAAATGGGAGCAATTATGGAACCAGCCGTCCAGGGTTGTCACGATTGACATAACCCAAGCAAAGCATCCAACCCAGCACTCAGTGCTTAGCGAGGGCCTCAGAGGTGAGGATTACTAGTTGTATTGGTCATTTTGTTCTCCCTGCCACCCTCCCCAGCCCTGGGTCAGGAGAGACTTTGGCTGCCAGGTGGGGCAGGGAAGGAAGATAAGGAGCAGATAAGCTCAGAAGGCAGGTCAGAGACTCAAGCCCTTGGAAGGGAGGGAGAGTAGACAGTAGGAGCTGCTAGAAAGGACAGACTCTGCGAGGATGTGGGTTTAGTCAGGGTGAGCATGTGGCACTTGGTTGGTTTGATTCCTGACTTATGCCTTTTCCATCATTTTTATGGGCTGGTGTGTAGACATTTGCTGAATGGGCTGTCCCACCTGGATCTCATTGAAGTCACGCAGCCTTTCCCTTTGCTGAACGTTTCTCTATCCCAGGAACTATAGAAATGTTCCGTTTGTGATGTAATTGTTCTGTTTCACATTTTCTTTCCTAAACTAAAAACTAGAGTTTTCCAAAACATTCGAGACAATGGCTCAAATGTAACACTTTGTCGGGCGAACTCTTTATTTCCTGTGGTGTATACGTGTATTCCTTTTTCCTACCTAGTAGTTATGCTCCAGCTCTAGGTGGAGGCTCCAAAGGTGACGGATTGCATGGCAAAGAGGGTGGAAAGATGAAGGGCGTCACTTTAGTTGTAAAGTTTCCACTTCATAAGGAATAGGGGGAAGCATGAGCTAAACAGAAGAGCTTTCACGGGGTAGGAAATCCAATCACCCTCCTTACTTTGGTTGCTTAAAGGTCTGCACAAAACAACCAGGTTCTGCCAAAATTTCTTTTGTAAAGAAAATAGTCTGTTGCTTTGGCTGCCTATGGCAGTGCCTTCCCTCTTGAGGCCAGTGAACCTCTCTTCCACTTCTAGGTGCTGCCAAATAACCACACGTGGGAAGAGAAAGGAGAAACCAAGAATGGGCCAAAGCATAACTTTGATGTGTTAAAAGGTAGAAGATGAGCCAGATCTCATTCAACGGGGAGATGAGATAGAGCATTAATTGTTTAGAAGTGAAAGGAGGGGTGATGTCAAAGTCAAAGGCTCAGGTTCAAGTCCCACTCCTCCTATTCACTTATTTACATGAGGTGTAAACCGTAATTTTCTTGACCAGAAACTGGGAAGCAGGGCTGGTTGAGGCTTAGAAATGAGTTGGGAGAGCAAGTGACCCTTCCCTGAAGCCATCCGTGTGAATGCAATAATATGTAGGAAGATTTCCCTTTTTTTGTTGGAGGAGAAGGGAGTTTCTGGGTGTCCTTGAATATGGGAGGCCAAGGAGTGACAAGAGGACCATGGAAGGTCAGTGTGGGATCTGTGTCCGGTGCCCTCAGCCCCCATCCTGGGTATAACTTTCCCCGTTTCTGGACCCCCAGCCCTGCCTTAATAGAGTGGGGTTTGGAGTGAAACCAAGTCAGGAGGCCCAGGTGACAAAGTCCTGCCCGAAGATGGAGTAGAACCACTGTTCCCAATTCCACCCTGAATCTGTGGCACCTCAAGGTCTCAGGGCAAATACCTGCACCAGGTGCTGCTCTTACATGGCTCATGGGCCATGGGTAGATGATGGTGAGGGAGGCAGGGCACAGGGATGTTTCAGGCTTGTTCATGAGCTAACCTGAGACAGCTTCTAGGACACCCAGAAGTCACTGGGGGGATTTTAGATGATGAGGGCGTGGTGGGAATTAGGTGGCAGTTGAGGGCCCACGGTTCTACAGGTGGAGCTTTCATTTTGATGAGACCTCACATTGGTGAGGCTTGGGGACATTTGAGATTCCTCATAGGGTTTCAGTGGGGATTAAAAGAGAGAAAGGCCATGAGAAAGGGCTTTGCAAATTTTAAACACTGCGGAAGAGTGAGGGATTATGGGTAAGACTTTCTGGAATTTGGTGAGCCTTGTGCTAGGGCATCACGGGAGGCTCTGCCAAGGCCACATGCAGGTTGGAGGCAGCAGGTAAGCAGGACACAAAAATGCTTTTTGAGGCAACCCAGGGGATTTTACTGAACACCCGCCACGTCTGAAGCATTCTTCTATCTGTTTAGGATTCAAAGATGAATAATTCTCAGTTTCTGCTCTTGAGGAGCTCACGGTCCAAAGAGGGTGTCTCATCCCAGATGCCGCATTCTAAAGCTTTTTGGATGTGGGCACTGGCGATGACCCACCCAGCCTCCTTTGAACCCCCTGCCTTGCCAGAGTGCCACACCGAGATCCCCAAGATTTCAGTAGCTACGTTGAGAGGAACTTCATTGCCCACTTTGGGCACAGGTTGCAGCCTACAGTCTGGTCAGCAGAAAGCAGGTGGTGTCACCACTGAGGTCGTAGCCACTGAAGGACTTTAGTAGATCATTTGCCTTCTCTACCTCAGAAGTGTCAATTGTACAACGAGTCTTTATTGAGTGGCTCCCTGGGAAGGCAGTAAACATGAGAGTGAAGTGTCTGTCTTCCAGTCATCACACAGATCCCAGCAGCCATCAGGTGGGGAAACAGATCATAGCACGAAAGCAGGGGCATCATAGAAAGTATACTAACTAGGTGTCATGAGTCAAGGATACTATGATTGTGTCACTGGAGAGGAGGCACCTCACAGATTCCTTCAATAGCATGGTCCTGTGTTCACCGGGATCACTGCCATGCAAAGGCCCTGTGGGCGATGTACGAGGAAGGCATTCAGCCCTGTTCTGTAGAGACATGGAGCAGATAATACGTGCTAGGCATGCCTGGGTGGATCCAAAGAGGAACCACACAGCTGCTGGTGTCAACTCACAGACTGGGGGGACGAATGGGTGAAGGGGGTCAAAAGGTACAAACTTCCAGTTATGACATCAGTAATTGATGAGATGATATATACAGGATGGTGACTATCATTAATAATACTGTGTTGTGGATTTGAAAGTTGCTAAGAGTAGATGTTAAACGTTCTCATTATAGGAAAACTAATTTTGTAACTGTGTGGTGATGGATGTTAACTAGATTTATTGTGGTGATCATTTCAAAATATATACAAATATCCAATCATTAGGTTATATTGAAACTAATTATAATGTTATATGTCAATTATATCGCAATTGAAAAAAAATACAGCCTGCTTCAGGGCTTGGCAAACCGTAGCCTGCAGGCCAAATCTGGTTTATCGCCTATTTTTGTAAATAATATTTTATTTTATTTTTTTTTATTTTTTTTATTTTTATTTATTTTTTTTTTAATTCATTTTTATTGTTAGACTTATTGGGGTGACATCTGTTAGCAAGGATTACATAGGTTTCAGGCATACAGTTCTACAGTGCATTGTCAACTTGATGTAATAATATTTTATTTAAATCCAGCCACACCGGCTCATTTACACATTGTCTATGGCTGCTTTAGCACCTAGTGTAAGAGCAAAGTTGTGTAGTTGTGACAGAGACCTTACGGCCCACAAAACCAAAAATGCGGCGCTGTCCAACCTCTTGGCCTCCCTGGGCCACGGTGGAAGAATGATCTTGGCCCACACATAAAATACACGGACGATAGTTGATGAGCTAAGAAAAAAGGTCACAAAAAAATCTCACAGTGTTTTAAAAATTTGTGTTAGGCCACACTCAAAGCCGTCCTGGGCCGCAGGTTGGACACGCCTGTTCTATAGAAAAAGTTGGTCAGCCCTGGTCTTGTGGGAGAGACACAGCCATGCTGATTGACTAATTCCTGGCTGTGGGTGGCCACGTGATGAGGGGGACAGCTGGCTGTTGCCTCCCAGGGACATTACCGTGATTGGTATACCAGCCTTCAACCTCATAGGCCTGGAAACTGGACTTTGTAAGTTCACCTGGACATGACAGTAGAGTTTGTGATGGACTGACAGATGCCAAATCAAAGGCTGATGTACAAGCTCAAAACATATGCTGTGTGATGACCCTTCCAGGGACCCCAGTGATTTCTAGGGGCGACTCCTTCTACCTACTGCTGCTCACCTACGTGCAGCTAGTTCTCACCAGGTTCCTGATTAGCATGGCTACACCGCAGGGAGCCTCTGGGAGAGTTAGTTTGGGTCAAGGCGATCCCAGAGAAGGAAACTCGTCTTGTCCCTTGCCAGACAACGGTGCTTGGAATCTGATGTCCCCCACCCCCCACTCTCTCCCAGCATTGTCCTCCCTGGAAAAGGTTGGGAAAATGCCAGAATGTGCTTCTGTGGATTCCCACCCTTCTTTGACATCCCCTGATCCTGTTAACACAGCTTTTCCACAGCGACATGAACATTGGCTAAAGGCTACAGCTGATGCCAGTAACAGGAGTGGTCCCTGTGGGCCTGGCAGGCACTTCTGTTCTTTTCCGTTACTTAGTGCTTAATGGGCTCACTCCTGGAGGGAAAACTTACATCCCTGGGGCTCAGGTTCTGTCCACCCACCTGCAGCTGACAACCTTGAGCTTGCTCTAATGGAGGCATTATGGAGATGCAACCCCACCATAAGAGGGAAGTGCCCTTAATCCCGACTGAAGGTTTAGGAAAAGGCTTCTCAGAGGAGGTGACACTTGATATGGGTTTTGGAGGACGAAGAGCAATTTGAGAGGCAGACGAGTGGGAGAATGGCATCCCTGTGGCAGAGAAATGTGAGCAGTCAGGGCGGTGGCTGGTCAGAGGCCTCGGAGGCGGGCGGCGGGGAGGGGCGGAGGCAGGGAGCGCGGGAGGGAGTCGATGGCAGAGTGGGGCTAGGGGACAGGGGATGTGGGATGAAGCAGGAAAGTGCTCGTTCCCGCCTGAAAGGAGCCTGTGTGCTTGGGCTTTAGTCTGAAGGCCGTTTTGGAGCAAGGTGGGAACGTGGGGAGCGTTGTGGTTTAACAAGTAACTTCAGCAGCTGTGGGAAGTGCATATGAAAGTGAGGAGACTCCTCAGGGTTTGGCGATAATCTTGGTGAGAAGTAGAACAAAACAAGCACAAAAAGAAGTAGAACAGAGCAGTGGGGCGGGCGTGGAAAGGCGAGATGCAATTCCAGGGCTGGCGGCGCTCGCCAGGAGGCCTGGAGGAGCACGAAGCCCGAAGCCCGGAGTGTCGGAGAGATGGGGGCGGTGTTAGTGAAGTTGGAGCTTCGGGGGGAAGAATAGGAAGAAAACGATGAGGCGCAGATGAGAATATGGAACGTCTAGGTTCAGCGGAAAGCAGCTGGAAATACAGATGAGGGCAAAAAGATGGGTAGAGTGGCAAAGTTGGGCTCCTTTCCGTGTGCGTGTTGGCTAAAGCCGAGGAAGGAGAGGTCGTGGAGGGGAAAAGTACACAATGAGAAGAGAAAGCAATTGCACATGGAATTTTGGAGAAT
Organism: Lyroderma lyra; assembly: GCA_004026885.1. NCBI lineage: Eukaryota > Metazoa > Chordata > Mammalia > Chiroptera > Megadermatidae > Lyroderma > Lyroderma lyra. The sequence goes on along the minus strand of PVJL010003009.1, from coordinate 152,832 downwards.
GTCTGTATTTACGGGTGAGCAGGTGAAGAGTAGCCCACAAAGGAGACGGAGAAGTGCCTGCATTCACTCCCTCACTCATTTGGTCAGCAGGGACTTATGGGGCACCTACCATGGGCACCAAGGGGGCGGTGGGAGACAGATGGTGCCCTCCAGAGCTTATGGTGAGATGGGTGTTCTGAAAAGTGCAGCACCGTCTGCAGGCCCAGAAAGAGGGAGTCAGGAGGAGCAGGGTCTGAGAGTGTTGACGACCCCGGAGGCTGAGAAGTGGGGACAGCTGTTGGAGGGAAGTGGGTCAGGTCCGGGACGAGAGAAGACGGAGGCTCAAAGGGCGTGGGGGCGGGGTGGTCCCTGGCTTCCTTCTCCCGCCTTACCTCAGGAAGCAGAGTGAATGCAGACCTCATCAGGTGTAGCTCCGTAGCCATAGCAACCCCTGGGCGTGGCTTTGTTGCACATTCTTGAAATTCTAAGTGAGAAAGTTATATTAAGTTAGGTACTAACTGGGCTAGTGATTTTCCTATCTCTTAAAACAGTCTCTTTGAACGCTTGCCGTGTTTTCTCTTCCCAGAATTCATTTTTCAGGTACTTCTGCATTCACAGGGATTCTGGACCATAATATATAGATACACACAAAATCAAAAAGATGTAAAATAAAATTATTCTGTTATCTGATTATAACAGCGCTCATTGTAAGAACTTGGCAAATAGAGTATAAAGCAGAAAATATATATTGCTCATTTCTCCATCACTCTCAGTACCTTGTTGTTCCTCCCCATCCTGCTTACAGATGTATTTTACCAAATTTAAGTGTATTCATGATCATTTTATTCTTATCGTTTTGTATATTCGTTTACTAATTATATCAGAAGTATTTCCCCCTGTCTCTAAAATAGTTATGAAAACATTTCACTATACACATGCTTCATACTTTAAACATTTCGGTGTTATTCATTTAGGTTCTTTCTAACCTATCTCTATTATATTTTAACGCAGCAATTATCTATATTTATAAATAAAGTTTTGTCGCTAAAACTTCAAAATACTCAAAGGCATTCACACTTCAAATTTATTTATGTATTTTCTCTAGAATCCTATTTAAATGATTAATGTCTCATAAATTTTAGAGTGACATTAACATAGTTAAAAGTGATCACACTGTTCTTCGTCTGAAAATGCAAATTATTTTGGAATGTTCTCTGATTATTTTGTAAATGCCATTTTTTAAGTCAAGAAATTTGATCCAAATCAAGTGATGATAAATTGCATTTATTTCTGGTTTACTATTAAACCCAAGATTCTCACCAATGCTTGCTTGAATTCTACAGCTACAGCACACATGGAATTATCTTTTCATATTTTTAGATTTTTAAGAGAATTTTGAACCCTGGTCATTTCTCATTTCTCTCTTTACATTTAATTATTCTCTTTGTTTTATGATGTCACTTTCTATGAGGATTCAAAGGTTATACCAGAAAACAAATAGAAAGGGTTTTGTTTTGTTTGTTTGTTTGCTGGCAAATTTCATTTGCCTTATACAAATAGCTTCTCCCATTATTTTACTCACAAATATTAGATGTGCTTCTGTTTTAAGTGTATTTCTCCTAAGACAATTATAGCTGAATTAAAAACTGTTTTTTAACTGGCAAGTTTAATTCATTATTGTTTTTTGTAATCATTGATATAGTATTTGGATTTATTTTTACTATCTTTTTTTCATGCTTTTTATTTTCCCTATGAAGTTATTTTCTTATTCCATTTTTTTGTCTCCTCTAGTAGTTTGGAACTTACAGATCTTATTCCCCTCACCCCCCTTTAATGGTTATTATATTTATCCTCTTCTTAAATTTTGGAGTACTTTAACTCTTTCCAGTTTACAAGCTATAATTGCCCACTATTTTATTTCTATTAAAAATATTTTGTGAAATGTATCATATATAGAAAAGAGTATACAGCATGTATACACACTCATTCACATACACTCACTCAGGAACACGTATGTCCCTACTATTTTAAGAAACAATATTATCTCTACTTTAGACGCCCATGTATGCCATTCCCCCAATTCTTTTTAACTTCATAAATTAGATGTTGCTACTAGTGTTGATGTTCATTTAGATTTTTCCACATGATTACCATTTCCTTTGCCCACCTGGCTACCATCCTTCTGAAAGCTCAGATCTCCTTTCTGTGGTCCTTCTCTTTCTTTCTATAGTACATGCCTTTAAGAAGTTCCTTCACTAGGGGTCTGTTGATAATAAGTAATCTTGTTTTTGCTCATCCCAAAACATCTCTATTCCATCCTCATTCTTGAATTGTAAATTTTGCTGGTTATGTGATTATAGATTGACAATTATTTTCTTTCAGTACTTTGAAGACTTACCATCGTTGGTGTCTGTTACTGCTCATAAGAAGTCAGATAGCAAGCAGGCAAGCTCTTTTTCTCAGGTTGTTTTTAAGCTATTTAACTTGTTTTTCGTGCTCTGTAATTTCACCAGGGTGGGTCCGGGTGTAAATATTTTTTGGAATTTTTTGTACTTCCTAAATAAAAGGGTCCATGAAAATTCTTGAATACCGTCTCTCTCTGGTTCTTTCTCCTCACTCTGGAATTCAGATTCTCACTCAGAATTTCCATATTTGTTAAGCTCGCTTTCATAATTTCACCCTCGTTGTCTCTCTGCACTATATTCTAAGTAATTTTGTTATATCCAGCTTTCAATTTATTATTTATGTTTTTCAGTTGGTCTACTCTGCTAGTTAACACATTAAAATTTCAACTACACATTTTTCTTCCAGAAGTTAAGAATCTACTTGGATATGTATGATGGAATTTTATTCCCTGCTTATGGTTTAAATTCTTTAAATATTGAAAACATACCTATTTCATAAACTATGGCCTGCTGGCCAAATCTGGCACACTCAGTATTTTTGTAAATAAAGAGTTATTGGACCACAGCCAAGCCCATTAATTTCCATACTGTCTGTGTTTGCTTTCACACTAGAACCAGCAAAGTTGAGTCTTTCTGATAGAGACTGAGTGGCTTGCAAAGCCTAAAATATAGGTGTATACTGCCTGGCCCTTCAGAGAAAAAAGTTTGCCAAACCGAGCTGTGTGTGATCATTCTAACATCTAAGGACCTGATGTGTCTGATTTAGCTGCTGACTCTTGTCTCATGCTATCTTGCAATATAAGCAATCTTGTGATTTTTATTGTGAGCTCATTTTGTTTGGGCATTATCTGTGAGTCTTATGAGACTTAACTTTCAAGACCAGTCCTTCTGTTTGTATTTCCTTTTGCCAAGTGCCTGGGGAGCTACTAATTTGGGACCATTTGAAATTTCTTTGGCTTAAAATAGTTTCAGAAGAGCAAGAAAATTTTCTTTACTATTTTCCTGTATAAGGCAAATACTTTCTAGTCCAGTCTTCCACTAGAAATGTGGGTCTTCAGGGACTCATTCTAAAGTCTCTGTAATGACACTTTACTATCTTGTCACCTTCCTTCCTCCTGGCAAACACCGCTCCTCGCTTGGAGGAAAACTTACTACGCTCATTCTAGATTCCGGCCTCTACTTCATTTTTGGCCTCTGGAGATTTACCTTGGTTTCTTGCCAAGTCAGCTCTTCCTTTTATCCATCATTTTATAGGAGTTTTTTAGGGAAGGGTTTTCAGGAATTGAAGTCATTTTGCTGAAAATAAACATCATGAAATTTTTAAATTAAAAAATGTACAGTTATGATCATGGAAGTGGGTAAGTTTTATAACAACCCTACAGGCTCTAAGCCTACCTAGTGTTTACTTACATCTGAATTATGAGTGTTGTCTCTGGAGTGAGACAACGTGGGTTTGGAACCAGGCCTTGGGTAGAGTTGGGGGAGAGGAGAGGAGAAGAGATGGGAGTGGGCCACGAGCTCAATTTGGCCTGTGGGTTATAGTCTGCATACCCCTGGCCTTGTGCAAGTTAATGAATCTCTATAAGTATCAGTTTCCTTATCTCTAAAATGACAATCATAGTAACATGTGTGGCATATATAGCTTGATGTGAGCATTAGTGAATTCGTGAAATGCTACTGTTAGCTTTGTCATTAACGCTAGCAATGATTATGATGGTTTCAAAGCAGTTCCCTGTTTTTTTAAGATTATAAGGGTGTCTTCCCTTCAAAACATGCAATTCTGTCCCTCCAGGAGTGCTGAGCTGCAGAGCTTCCTCAGCCAAGGATGTACCCTGCCCACATCCAGTGACTGCTCCAGCTAGGGGTACTAAGGTACAACCACTTTGATCCAATGTGGGACAACCCTGGTGGCCAGAGATTCCTGGGAATTTGACTCAGACTGTTGTTGAGTAACTTGACTTCTCTCTCTACCCAGTCCTGCTTCCTTCTCTTCTTCTCCACAGGGGCTGCTCCCAAGGACACTCTTTAATAAACGTTCTGTCTACTAAACTCCGTCTCAGGGTTCTTCTCAGAGAACCCAACCTTTGACACCCTCCACATTCCCAAGAGGGAAAGGGTTGGAATTCTCTTCTGAGGAGCTCTGAGGATTACTAGAATGAGCAAAGGTAGCACAGATGGGAGAGTCTAAAATCAGAGCAGTGACAATGGGTAATAGTTATTGGACACTGATTTGTGCCACACTGTGCTAAATAAACTATGCTCCTTGGATTAGCTCATTGAATCCTCACAACACCCTACACAGGCCAGGGGATTTGACCAGGGATGGCAAGCTATGGTCCACAGATGAAACCTGCCTGTGTGCATTCCGTTATGTTTGTCCTTTCATGCTGCAGGGGAGACATAGTGTCGTTGTGGTCAAGATTTGTGGCTCACGTAGTTGAAAATATTTACTGTTAAGCCCTTTTCAGAAAAACCTTGCTGAACCCTGTGCTAGGGAGTGTGACTATTTTATAGATAAGAAAATAGAAGCTTAAGAGGTACAAAGGCAGACATCTAGAAAGGCCCCCTTCTGTGATAGCAGGAGCTGAACCCTCCCATGCCCTTTATGGGTCTTTGTGAAACACTGAGGGGACAAATATGAGTGATTCTCTTCCCTTCTCTTCCTACTACCACACCTCTTTGTAAAGCTGAGGGCTCCCTTTCCACCTCCGCTCTCCCCTCCCAGCCTCTGCAGGCAAGAACACCTAAAACAGTGACCCCGTGATCTTTCTCCACCAAGCGAAGAACATGGGAGATGCATCGGTTTTTGGTACCTGACTCTAAATCTCCTGGAGGATGCTCCATTTTCCCAGAAATGGCTTTCTCCTACTGGGAAGAGGGCAGTAAATGTGCAGACACTGAGCTGGCCACCAGGAAACTTTATGATCACTAAGAAATTATTCTGTGTGCTGACCCGTAAAGTGATCAAGTAGAATGGTAGCCTTGACAGCCTTACAATCTAAGGCTGAGATGATCTATTTCCAACTGCCTCCGGCTGAGAAGTGGTGCCCAGGACAGCATGGAGGAACTCAAAAACATTCTCTCGTAAAAGTGATTATTCAGGAGATTCAAGCGTTCAGTTCCTTGATGCCCAGACAGCTGCTTCTTAGACCCATCCAGGATATGAGGCGATACCCCAAGTTCACTCCCATCCTTAGGAGCAGAACTGAGAATTGGGCCCAGGTTGTTTGACAAAGTTTGTGCTCTTAACCATGTATTCTACGCCTTCCTGGGATGCACACACCCAGGATTATGTACTTGCATTCTACAGATGCTGTTTTATGTGCTCATACAGATTTTCGGCCAACTGTTTTCTAGCCATTAGCAGGAGCCTGCAGGAAGAGATTCCACCTACCCATTTCTTCATCCCATGCCTTCTAAATATAATTCAGAGAGATTCCTGGATCTAGTCAGGAACAGTGGATCCCTAAACAAAAATGTCTAAAATCCTTTCCCCATTTTTGTTAATTAAGAAAATGATTGGCCCTCAGAAATGTCCAGTGAATGGATGAATGAAAGAGTCAGTGAATGACTGTATGAATCGATCCATCTCGAGATCCTCAACAACTTAAGGATCTTGGGCAAGGTTTGTGCTCATGATGAGAAAAATGATTGTCTAAGGTTGCTTATTGTGGGTCACCCGTTGCAATTATGCACCCCAAGGGACAGCCATTCTCAACAAATACTCTTGCAAGCATTTACTGAGACTTGCACCGTGAGTTAGGCTTGGGGAAATAAGACACACACGATCTCTGTCCTCAGTGCAGGACTCCAGGGATGAGGTGGATGCATGGAGGTCAGCGTGGGCTCAGGCAGCTTCACCAGGGGACTTGGCCAGTTGCTTGTAGGTAAGGAAGAAAACAGGAAAATGTAAAGACTGAAGATACTCTTTCCAGTAAGTGAAATGGCAGCGTTAGCATCCGGGTCATGGACTGAAAAGGGTTAAGTGTAAAGCTCCTGGGCAGCTGGCAGATGTAACCTGATCCCTCTCGGCAGTAGTTGGGGCTTTACCACTAGGAAACCTGGAGGAATCCGATGCAGGGCTGGTTTTACTGGTCTCCCCTCACTGTTTAGAAAGCCAGGCCTCTCCTCGCCTAGCTGGTGTTTCTTTGGTGGTGTGAGTTACTTCAGTATATTGCTCCGTTCATCCATGTTATGTGCGTTTTTACTGGTTGCACTCTCAGAGTGTGTCCGTGTCTCCGATAATAGGGTAAGTTGAGAGGGCAACAAAAAGGAGATGTTGTAAAAGCACTGACTATTGTAATGCCGTAAGTCTGGCAATGTAACAGTTTTCAGACACAAATATGACAAAATTCTTTCTATACAACTTTCCAAACCATTAATTCAGAGGTAGGAAACTTTTTTTTTCCCCCTAAAGCAGGCCATTGTTTGATTCAGGTAATTTAGCGTGGGGGAAAGTTTGGGCAAACCCCATTGCTCAGCAGAACCCTGCCTGCAGGCAGCTGAAGGCAAGTAACCAAACCTCAACTATTATTAACCATAACTTGCTTTAATTCTGGTTTAGCTTACTAGGACCAAGCATAAAAAAGGATTCGTCCGTCAGAAGTGTTCTATGTCTCTTGCAAAGCCTGTATTGTGTACTTCATGCCTGGGATGGAAGCTACAAGCCACTGGGAAGAGAGGGTAAACAGGTTTAGGATGGCCCAAACTGCTTCTCGGAGATAAAGGATCTCAAGTTCTATTTTCACGGAGGAGGAGCACTTAGTGAGGGGAGGCTAGAGGCAGGAATATGGGTGTATTGTTTCTGCAGGCTAGGGGCTGACCAGAGTCTTGTTTTATTTTTTTCTTTCAAAGAGAAAGGAAAAAAATAGGTGTACTTTGTATTTTGCCATGTAAATTGCATACGTTTTGCCCAAATTTGTGAGGGATAAATAAGGATGTGCATAACACATGGGTAGTACGAAGTCTGTAACTATATAAATATCTTCAATTCTTTTATTCATGCTTATATGTTAAAAAGTGTAACTCTAGAAATCAATAACGATATCTGTGTGCAAAATAATACCCTGGAATACGATGATCACTTTTTTACATAAAAAAGTTTTATACATAAAATTCATTGTACCTTGTATCTGTTCTTGTGTTTTGCAATTATTTGTTAACATAAAATTTCTTGTACCATAATATGTTAAAAAATAAATGCTAAAATTCCTTTATAATACAAAAATTAAGTACCTAAATATAAACAAATAAAAATTTGAATTGGAAAATTAAAACAAAAGATTTTTTTTCCTGAAAGTTTGGGCCAAAAACGTGGGAGCGCATTCTACACGGTAAATGTTGGAATAGAAGGTTCCTTTGGGGGAGTAGCCCAAGATGAGGTTGACAAAGTGAGAAGGTGGCAATCAATGAAGGGCTTCGGGTCTTAGCAGACCAGACAGGCCGGGTAGGAACTGATCTGTAGAGCAGGGGTAGTACTTCCCTCATTTTCTTCTTTTCCTCTAGGCTGCTTTATGGGCTCTGTGATGTCCTCATTGATTTGATGGCCACAGGGAGGGCATTTGTGTGTGTGTGTTGGGGGAGTACAGTCGTGTTAAACGCAGCAAGCATCACATTCCACTGCCACTGGGTGAAAATTAATGTCAAGGAGAGACATAATGATTACTAATGTCCTGAAACTTCACTAAATAAGCAGTTCCAGCTACGCGACGACCTGGGAAGCACTGCAGCTGAAGCAGAGCAGGAGGTCCCTTTCAAAGTCGGTCATGTCTTCAGCGGCCGCATCTGAGTGGAGAGAACGTCGCTCGGCTTGCCTCCCTGGCACTCAACCAACCTCGCAGGTGTCTGGGCGTTTCTGAACTTACATTTCAGCCACAAAACCAGGAAAAGTTCCACCAACTAAAGAGAAAGGCAACGAAGTGTTTATAACAGAGACACCACAGTGAAATGCAAGTAATTGGGGACCTTTTTTGTGATTAAAAGGGCGGTGTTTCATGGAGTGCTCTGTTGAGGTGCATCTCAGGTTGAGGTACGTCCTAGGGTTTTTCCAAGATGCAGAGTCCTTGGGAGCAAGAACATGATTTTTTTCTTTCCTCTTTGTTTTTTTCTTGGTGGTTCCCTGGCTGGGAATCAAACCCAGGCTGCAGCGTTGAGAGCTCCAAGCCTAGCCATGACACCCCCAGGGAACCCCTTTTTCTGCCCTCTTGAATGTGGACAACTAGCCAATGGCCCCATGAGGTTTGGAATGACAAGTGTAAATAAAACTGTATTGATAACTACTTGGTTATTACATAGTTTCATGTTTTTGGTTCAAAAGTTCTGAAGAAGTGAGTATTAAACAAACCTCAAGGAAAGCTAAACTAATGAAGAGATTTTGGTTAGCTGCAGGCAGAGGCATTCTGTCGTCTTTAGCAGCCACTAGTGTCTGATTCTCATCTTTGATTACATAGAAGGCAAGTAAGAAGACCAGAATAATCAGAGAGGGAAATTTAGCGTGCACAAAACTTTACTTTTGTTGACTGGCTCTTCTCAGTTGGTAGGAAGGCAGCCCGTGCCCCTGACCCATTTTCTTCTTATGAATCTCATTTCTCACAGTCCTTTTTCAGTATCTGTCACGTGTAATTACAGGAGACTCTCAGTTAACCGGCACACATGGGAACTGGTAGATGTTGGATAAATGTAGAGACTGTTAACTGGAATTCAAGCAACCACCACTCTCAAGCAACCAGCAAAGTCTCTGTTCTGGTTAACAGAGAGGCTACTGTATTTGTTGCAGGCCTGCTTGCCCCTTTAGACTGCATGCTCCTATACTGCCATGGCCGGGCACTCAGAGTCAGCATAAGGACACTCACTGGCCCAGGGGCAAATTTGGGCTGCCATCCAACCAGTATTATTTTAACTTCTCCACCTGCAATCGAATTCTGTTTTGAGGTTGCTGTAAGGTTCTACATAGGTTAGCTGACGGCCCTATGGTTGTTTGAAGAATGTTTGTTGACTGACAACTAAAGCGCCTTACATTTCAAACCCGAAGGGAAGGGAAGCCATAGCGTTAGCCTCAATCCCACTCGTTGCTCAATTCCAGGAGGCACCTCTTCTTCCTCTGCAAATCAGCGCCATCTCCATCTTGCCCACACAGCGTGGCAGACACACGGACACCTTCATTCGATGAGTAATGGCTTTACAATTCTTCATTTGTAAGGCTTCATGTGGTTTTTCACGGAAGCTGACAAACGTGGAGGAGGTCATGTGCTCCTGACCTCCTCCTTACCCCCTTTGGTGAGCTCTTTGAAAGAACAAGGGCAAGGACCATCAGAGTAATCCTGGACACTCACAGTCTCTGATGATCTGATCTTTTTGTAACGAAACTATACTCGTTAAGTACAACATTAAAAAACCCCAGATAAATAGGGACTCTGGTTTTATTGTTAGGTTTACATTTTTTGTCGAGTCCTAGGAAAAACAGCTAAAATACTATATTCCAATAAAGACCAAAGTAGTAACTTCTGCTGGCGTCTCTTCTGAGTTTCCATTTCCTGCCTTGATCTTCCCCAAAATAGTAAAAGTAATACCATTGCCACTGAGGTTACTATTATCAAAGGCACTCTCTCTTTGGTTCTTACAGATCGAATGAGGTTCCTTAGCTGAGGCTGACTTCCTGGCTCCTTTGTGAATCTGCCGATCCCTTGGTCTGTCCCCCAGCCACTGTCCCTGAGGAAGGGCCCCTCCTGCAGGGCTGCCTGCACTTGTGAGTACAGGGTAGGGGCCATGGTTGCCAGGAGCTGCCCAGAAGCTTCCTTCGCCCTCCTGTTTCCATTCTTCCGTCTCTCTTGCTCCCACTTTATTTTTTTCTCTTCCTGTCATCTACCACTTAACTGACTTCCTGTTTCTCTCTTTCCCCGCTCCCATCCCTTTTTCTCTCTAAGAATTCCTTGATGAAGCTAGAAGGAACGAAAAGGCACTCCGAGCAACCCGAGGCCGGAAGAAAAGCTGGGTGGAAGCAGTTCTGATCACAGGCAGCCCGCTCTGCTTGATTTGTAGCCGATCGGAAAGGTAGAAAAGGATTTTCAATTACAAAACTCGTAAAGTGTAAGGATGAGGGAACCTGGCTGCATTTTCAGTTTGACTAATGGTTTCAAAGTGCTTTAAAATGTTGGCATTTGCCAGCCTGCCTTTCTTCCCCTAATCCTCGAGCCCATGATTTTTTATGGGAAACATAATCTTCTTTTCTGATTCATTTACACTTAGCTCATCTGAGTATTGTTTTGTGAAAGCCATCTGAAGTCCAAGAAGTTTTATGAGATCTTTAAAGACTTGTTTTTTTGAACCAGGAAGTTATGTACTGCCAGTATAAATGGACCTTGGAACCTATGGGGGTCTGGGTCCACAACCCATGGCCTGAAGCTGGGTCTGGACTCGGCAAAGGGTGGTCCTCATGCCTGACAGACACTAGGCTTTCACTTTCAGAATAATAGTGCGTTCAGTGTTTTATGTGAGTGACCATCTCATATGATAATACGTAAGGGGCATAACACATTTTGCAAGGATTATCTTGTTGGTTATGTAAATAGAAGAGATTTATGTGGAAAACTGGGACTTGCTAGAGTTTCCCCACTGGGGCGGGGCTGCTTACTTTTGTGGACATGACCACATTAATGGTTGTGTATACAAACAATATACAGACTGTTCATGGGTCCTTTGGGGGTGAGATGAACATTCACAGTAGTGATTCTTCCTGTGGTTATGTTTCAGAGATGATCTGACTGTGACATACCCAAGTCTGTCACAAGGCTCTGCATGGCTGCAGGTCAAGAAAGAGATTGCCATATATCTTTTTAACAGCAGAAAACATTTTTCTGCAGAGCCACAGAGCAGAGGAAAGGTCATTGCTCTCCCCAAATGCAAGGACCTCGGGTCGATCCTCGGGCTCTCTGGAAACTGAGACTCAGAGAGATGAAATGACTGGCCCAAGTTCCCACAGGAGGTGAAGCCATGGGGCTGGAACCCAGCCCTCCAGCTCCCTGTTTAGATTCCACCCTCTGGAGGCAGCTGCCTCTCATTGGCTGAAAGAGGCTTTGATGTCTGCGGTTCATCCTGACCCCCTGAGTAACCCACAAGAACAGCTCACTAAAATCTTGTCCTTTGGTGATGCTGTCCTTTACTATTTCTGGAGTTTTACCTGTCTCCTCTCCCCTTCTGTCCTGGCTTTTCAAAAAGGTGTTAGTGCTTCTAGACACTCCTTCTCCCCATCTATGTCAAGTGCTGCTATACGAGGGCTGTCTGGAAAAAACCCCAGCCAGAAACGCCTCTGTTTTTCATATTACGTGGCTGTATACTTTCTGAGCAGCCTTCGTATAATCCCTACTTGAGAAGTCAGATCTCTGCAGACTGATTTGACTTGCAGGTAGGAAGTGTTTTCCCTACATGCTGTGAATCCATGAGATGGCAAAGGTTGTACTGTGACACCGGCATCCTACAAATCAGGTTCTGCCTTGTGAGCTCAGTATTATCTCAAAGTGTTAATTCATTGAGTCGTTTATCTCTTTTAAAGCTTTCATTTACTTTCACATCTTCTGAACCAGACAGGACAAAGGGGTCACGCCTTGTGATATTTTGTATCTGGAGAGGGCCAGCTTCACTTGGTGGATATTTATTAACTTGTGTTGTGTTCTTCTCCCAGAATCCAGTGCAGCTTTCTCACCCACCCTCCTTCCTCAATCTTCTGAGCTGGTTCCCTTTGGCCTGGCTCCGAGCTGACCTGCAGTGACCTCATGGATCCTGTGCATCGGGACCCTGGATGTTCTTAGAGCCATAGACTGTGAAGGTTAGAAGGAACTTTTAATTCAATGTCTTTGTGTTGTGGAGGAGGAAGTTGAAGTTCAGAGAGGAGAAGGGAACTGCTTGTGGTCTTAGGGCGAATTAGCGGCAGTGTTAGGACTAAACTGAGGTCTCTCCCTCCAGCCCAATGCTATTCTATGACAGTGGCTCTGAGGGAGTGTTCTCATGTGACACTGGTGTTCAGGCAGGTGGACTGAGGCCCTCTCCTGCCAAATCAAATACTGGAGGTCTTTCTCCAATGCACAGAAAAAAGATTAATGGATTAAGTTTCTTCAATTAAAAAATTTTCCCCATTAATTCTTCTTGAATTGTCTACTAGCCAATGCAGGCAGACAACAAAAGAAAAGGATAACTCACAAATAAATATAAACAAGAACAACCAAGGCCTTGGGAAACGGTCATTCTGTTAAATGGCTTCTTAAAAACGACTGCTGCAACCTTGGATTTTCCTATTTTATTCCTATAACAAAAGTGTGCATTCCTGCTGCAGACATTGCTTTTAATTCAAAGGCTAGAATATGTCATTATTTCATGGTTTTCCGCCCAAAGTACGATGACCCTCAGGGACTCTGTCCCCTGTAACATTCTGCATCTCCCATAATGTGCTAGTGGGTCATTTCTGGTGAGCAATTCCTTCCTTTCGGATAGGGCTCCGAACTCGGGGGTTAATTCCTCCTGAGGGTTCCCCGTCCACGCGGGCGCCCCCTGCTGCTCGCCGTGCACTCTCGGACCAGCCAGGCGAGCAGCAGGGTACCAGAAGCTGCAGCCCGAGTCACAGGCACGCGGCGTTTACAGACCCACAGAGACCGACTAAACACATTCGGGTCGGCGCACCCCGAGCAGTCCTTCCTGGGGCCAGATCTCGTATTTAATCCAACCCCCGCAGCAAGTATCTGAGCAAACACCAGTAAGAAAATGCCTGGGGATGCCTTCCGAACAATCTCAAATGACTCCTTTGGGGCTTCCAGAAGGCATGGACCGTTCAGTGACTTTGCCGAGTCCTTTGTCCTTTCCGGGGACACGAGATCGGGAGCGGGGACTTCGCTGCCTGGCCAAGGCACAGTAACGATCTCTGTGGATCGTGCAGGGTTGGCGGCGCTTTCTCAGGCTCAGCGCACGCTTTCCCCAATTAGGATTTGCGGTCTGACGTCACGTCTGCCGGAGATTGGCTGTTCAGATCTGACACTGGGTTTCACGGCAAGAGAAACTTCTTAAAAGCTTTGCAGTCAGGGCTGCCCCCGAGCGTCCCGCACGCTCACGCCCGCCCTCGCCCACTCTCACCGGGTCACGGGCGCGGCTGGGCCAGCGGACCCTCACCTTGCGCAGCCCGCTGCCCTCGCCCCTCCCCTCCCGGGCTGCGCGCTCCCCACCCCCACTCCCGCCCTTTCTCCCCGCCGCTTTCGGCTGGGGTCTGGGGCTGCTCAGCAGTCCGCAGAACTTCCTTTCGTGCAGGCGAATTTGCCTCCTCCCCGCCTTTCCCGGGCTCTCGGCAGTTCTCAGGGGGAGCCTGAGCGCGCGCAGGCGGCCGCACCGGGCGAGCCGCACGGCCGTGGGCGGGGGCCGGGGCCGCCGGCTCGTGCCCGCGATGGCGGGGGCCTGGCTCAGGTGGGGGCTCCTGCTCTGGGCAGGGCTGCTCGCGTCCTCCGCGCACGGCAGAGTACGGAGGATCACGTACGTGGTGCGCCCGGGCCCCGGCCTGGCGGCGGGCGCCTTGTCCCTGGGCGGGCCCCCGCGCCCGCGGACCTTCAACGTCGCGCTCAACGCCAGGTACAGCCGTAGCTCGGCGGGCGCCGGGCCTCCCAGCCGCGCCTCCCCGGGGGCCCCATCGGAGCGGACACGGCGCACGAGCCAGCCCGGCGGCGCGGCCCTGCAGGGACTCCGGCCGCTACCGCCTGAGCCGGCGCGTCCCGAGGGCCCCGGCGGGCAGTTCCACTCCAAGCCCGTCGGTCACCCGGCGGCCGTCCCATTCACCAAGCAAGGCAGGCAAGCCGGGCGCTCCAAAGTGTCGCAGGAGACCCAGGGCGGCGGGGGCTCCATGCTGCAGGTTCACCAGAAGCAGCAACTGCAGGGGTAAGCCCGTACCCACTCCCTCCCTCCTCGCGCGCGCCGCCCGCGCGGGGACCCGGGGGTCAGGGCCCCTCGAGCGGCGTGCGCGGTGGTCGGCTTTCCGCTCCCCGCCCGCCCCTGCCTGCCTCGGCGCGCGACGGGAAGACGGAGTGCGGGGAAGCCGAGGAACTTTTCCCAAGGACAAACCCCGAGTGCATTGTTACTGAGCGGCGGGGAAACACAAAAGGCGTTTCGGCCTGAGGCGTAACCTCCTGTGCGCGAATCCTGCCATTCCTAGAAAATGGGCGTGAGCATGAAGTCACCGCAGCATAATTCCTGAGGATCAATTAAGCTCTTTGCACCTCACTTTTATTTTTTTATTCTAACGAAAAAAAAATTGGTTCCTGTTCAGTGGCCTAGAACTTTTCAGCGTCCTAGAAATTCTGGGCTTGGCTTTTCTGCACCTGTGAGGTCTGCTTTCCCCGAGCAGAGTGTCTTAGCATCGACAGAATTTTCGGTTGGAAAGTTTGTTATTGAGAGCTCATGAACGTCCTCCCTGCCCCGACCCTATTAATCACCGGTTGGGGGGGGGTGTGGGGGTGGGAAACTAGTTTTGTTTAGTTGGTGTTTTTCTTCATGGGTGTTTTCAGGTGTTGTGATCTCATCCCTGTTTGGACATTTGTAAAACTCAGATTCAGTTTAAAAATGTGGGTGCAAATAATGTACATTTAGCTCTACTTTAGTCTGGGGGTGAAGGAAACCACTTTTTTGGACCTTGTGCTCGCCTCCTGTATAGCTCTAGGTTATGCAGGTTTTTTGGTTCGCCCACCCTTTCCTGATACTCTTCTACGTGGGCAGCTTTGGGTTGGACATCCTGGGTATCCCTTAGGACTCTCTGGGAGCCAGAGGAATGTGGAAGCAGAAGACTGGGCTTGCAGGAGCCGCCTGGAAGCTTGGGTTCTCTCTAAGGGAGGGTCGCTACTACTGATGGACTCAGCAGTTTTGCTTTGTTTCAGGGTCAATGTCTGTGGAGGGCAGTGCTGTCATGGCTGGAGTAAGGCCCCTGGCTCCCAGAGGTGTACCAAACGTAAGTTTCTGTTTTCACAGTGGCCCTGCATGGTAGGCAGACTGGGACTGCCCACATGGCAGGTTGGGGTGGATCCAACAGGGGTCACATGAATAGGCTAATACTGCCCTGGAGATGTTAACGTCTGAAATGCAATCCACCCCATTATCTGTAGCCTTCATAATACCTAGGGAGGGCGGGGCCGGGGTAATGATAGTATCAATGCCAGCAGTGCTATCTTATACAGGAAGCATGCATCAAGATTCCTCTGCACTCAACTCAAATATCAATCACTGTCACACCTGTGAATCAGGAGCTAGAAAATGTTCCCATTGGTGGATGGGCCATAGGGCAGAACCAATATAATTAATATAAACACGAACATCAACAAATGAAAAACGTTCCTTAAGATGATGGTAGGAGGGGCATGGAAAGTGGGGAGCCCTGTTCTGGAATAAAACACTAGTAGTTTTGAAAACTTTTTGAAAAGAGCCACCAGAATCCTCTTTCCTTAGGGACTGTTTCCCAGGCTGGAACCATCCTGTGGTTCTTCAGAGCTGACAAGTGGGGTTGGTTTCCTGCACTGTGTCTCCAGTTAACAGAACATGGATTAGTGATGCATATAGATCCGAGAACATCAGAAAATATTTCCCCTAGGCATTGTGAAGTTACGGATTAAGTTAAAACTTATTTTGAGGCACCTCTTGACAAGTTGCTTCTGTCTGGTGCAAATTGGAAGTAACAAAATTTTACTTCCACTCAGAAAAAGTTAAGCATACTTAGGTGTTTTCTACATAGAGCTTGAGCCATAATAACGATGTGGACTGGAATTGTCCAAATTTCAGCTGCTTATTATTAAAGGTATTCAGCATCAAATTTAGCAATTTGTCTTATATACATGGTTTGGATTATAATATATGGGTGGATGAATTAAAAAAAAATCTAGTACAGTCATTTTGGTGAACTTGCTTGTTGAAAAAAGCCTTCAGTCCATGAAAGAAACACAAGGATTTTGGCGTAGTAGCTTTAATTTTGTAAAAAAGGAATGTCCAGCTGTTGGGAGGGCTGCCCCGGCCCCAGTGCTGGGAGCTGGGGTGGAGAAGTCGGCTGGAAAATCTGGTCATGTGGCACAGATGGCCCAGTGAAGGGAGAGGGACCCTGAGGTCAAGTTCACACTGGGTCAAATATGTGTTCTCAACACGAGTTAAAATAAACATTTAGGAACCATAAATTCTGTGTTTCGATAGTACTTAAACCTTCTTTGGGAAGCCCTCCTCCAGCCCATGGACCAGCCTGAACCCACCGCCCTCCCACCCTGGCCTGGCCTGCTTTATCCAAACGTTTGTCTGCCCGGTGACCTCTCGGCTCCGAGGAGGCCTGGTTTATCGAAAGGACCTTTGGCAACCACAGGACTTGCTGTTTCTGACCCTGTTGTTTGTTGTCTTGGATATTCCAAACATACTTGGAAGCTCAAATGAAATTTTCCTAAAATGCGAATTTTGCTTCCAAGTCCTTCGTAGCATTGAACAGGGTGACTTGGAGTGCTAGGGCTATGTCACCACTCTTTTAACACTGACTCAGATGAGAGCATACACTGAGGAGCTGTGCTGATGGGGCGAGGGTAACATGTGCAGTACCTTCGAGAGCATTTTCTTGCTCTTCATACCCTGTAGGGATAGGTGAGGGGCGGGGCATGACTTATTCCCCTTTTACAAATAGGGGGCATTGTTCAGACCTCATCGCAGATCTTGTAGTTCTTGGTCCACTGTTCTTCCTACTGCCCTAGGTTGCTTGGATGTCCAGTGCTGTAGCATTCTCTCTTGAGGTCTTGGTCTTAACTCTCTGTCCAGATTTGGATTGGCTTTCACTGCCTCAGTTCATTTTGTGATTTTCCAAACTGTATTAGTTCGTGGGAGCTGCCATAACAAAGTAGTCCCTCAACCCCGGGTGGCTCAGAACTTCAGACAGTTACTGTTTCAGCTCTGGATGGTAGAAGTCTAAGATCAAGGTGTCCGTAGGGTGGCTCCTTTGAGGGCTGTGAGGGAAGGATCTGGTCCAGGCCTCTTTCCTTGGCTTGTAGGAGGCTGTCTTCTCCCTCTGTCTCTTTATATATTCTTCCCTTTATGTGTGTCTATCTCGGTGTCCAAATTTCCCCTTTTTATAAGGACACCGGCCATATTAAATTAGGGCTTGCCCTGCTGACCTCATTTTAACTGAATTACCTCTGTAAAGACCCTATCTCCAAATAAAGTCCAAATAAGGCCACATAGTAAAATACTGGGGGTCAGGACTCCAACTTGTCTTTCTTTTTTTTTTGCGGGGGCAAGGGGAGGGCACAATTTAACTCAGTAACACAAGCCTGAAGATGCTGTGCACACGGGCTTGAGAGGCGGCTACTCAGAGGTGGGTCAGTCACTTAGGGATTTCCTCGCAGCAGCCCAGGGATGGGGGTGCGGAGGCCCTGTGGGCCCCTCCCACACAGACTCTGATGGGTCTGATGGGCTTCTTCCTAACAAGAGCTCTGGGCTCCTCCAAGGAGGAAGCCAGATAAGGAATTGCCACTGGTGCTTTTGACTCCAGCCGGTTTTACTTGGCTTGTTTTAAGAGATTCTAGACTGGTGGTGCTTAAGCATGAATGTGCAGCTCATCGCTGGAGTAGTTTGTTAAACTGCCTCATTGAATTAGAATCTCGGGTTTTTAACAAGCACCCCAGGTGATGCTGAACAAGGTGGCCCACATTTTGAGAAATGATGATTCAGAAGGATCCCTCTGCTGGGCAATATATATGACCTTTGTGTGGGAGTTTAGGGGCCAAACCCAACATTTGACAATTTAGAAACTTTTCGGGGCGGTGGGGGGGGGGGCGCTTTAAATATTGGTATAGCTCAATTTTGAATAGTACATACAAAGACTGCGAATATAAGGTTATTCCAGTTTTTCTTCAGCTGAATGTTTGAGAAACATTAATATGTTTACAAGAGTTGGAAAGTTTCAGAATTGTTAATGATATGTAGGTGGTTAAAGTTATTTTTAAAAAGGTTTACACACTTTGTAACACATTGGTTCCCCTCGAATAGTCTATTTTTAATTTAAAATATTTTAAATATGCAAAAATGTAGAAAATAATAGATCCAACAGGGTCATGTTTTTAAAAGCTCCCAGATGGAGTAGTTAAGCACAATGATTATAGATAAGGGAGAGACTATGGCCTTATCTTGCTCTAAATGCTGTTTCACTAATGAAATTTTCTGTCTTCTTAGTGGAGAGAAAATAGTACATAATTGGTTGGAGTGACACAAATTGGTTCTGGTACTTATGGAAAAATACGTCACAGCTGTATTTATCTGTGTGTGCTCATGGGCACCTATTCATTTGCCTTGCTTATTGTTAAGGGTTGAACATTTCTGGTAGGCCAGCAGCCCTCTGCTCGAGACGTGGGGGAAGGCTGAGTTACCCCATTCACGGCACAGGTATAATGATAATCGGAGACTTGTTGGGGGACCACATGAAGCAATAATGTGAAAATTGCTTAGAGAGTAGGACTCATGCCCAACAATTTTTGATCTCTTGGGGTGGGGGCGGGGATAGGGCTCCCATTCTGCTTAGGTCCGCCCCCTCCTGGGCACTTGAGGAGTTTTGTGTTTCTCCCATCTCCTGGTGAAAATTCTGGCACTCCGCCCCGCCCCCATCTCCTGGAGCACTGACTGCACTCTGACTTGGCTTTGGGTATGGCTGGACCAGATGGGAGAGGCATCTGTCTCCCCAACAGTGTGGATCTCATGGAAACTGGATTTTCTTGGTGTCATTTTAAGTACCCGGGCTCCGTACCTTGCCACAAGTACAAGTGTGAATTGAATGGGACTAGCATCTCTGGTTTTGTTGTGTCGTAAATACTGTGGTCTAAATCGTATATAGAGAATTCCACTTCTTTTTTTCTTTGTTTACCTCACCTTTTGGCAATCATGTCCATTTGGTTTTCTTTCCCCTCTTTTCTCTGTGTGGTTATCCTTGCCCAACAGACACTGCTTATTCTGACAGCTCTTCAAGGGCACACCACCTTATTCTGTTTCCTTCTGGTCTCTCTCTGAAGGCTGCCCTGGCATGGCCCAAACTTTAAGACAACTTTTCCTTTCTTCCTGCCAATTTTAGAATCTTTCTGCTCAACATCATCTGATAGAGATTTGGGACTAAGTGAAATGAATGTTGTATGATTTTCCCTGTAATTTTAGATCCCCAAATACTGCTCTTGGCCAACTACACTATTCCCTGTGGCCTTTCCACTCCACCACATTTGAGTAATATTGTTGGCATGGACATAAGTAAACAGTTTGCGAAATATCGTGTTTTGTAATTAGGAGATGGATGGGCTGGTTTTTCAATACGTGCTTTTGGTTCTGCTGTACCAGAGGGAGGATGGGAAGACACATTGGAGAAAAGCATTGCTATCCAAAGTTGATGTGGTCAACTTTTCTGAACTGATAGAATCAGTTTTTCAGAGGTGAGAACGAAATGGCTGGAAGGGAACCTTCAGACATATTTTGGTAATGAATTACGGGAGAATCTCCACAGAGGAGATTGATTGTAACCAGTAAAAAGCCACTAGAGGACAACAGATAATAAAATAAATATAGTAATAAGGATCTTTTGTCCTTATAGACTTAAAATGTTTCTATTTCTTATGACATTCCCAAACAGTTCCATTCTCATGTTCAATATTGTAAGAACTTCATTTTATTGTTACTATAAACTAAAAGTAGAATCTCTAGCCTTCCATCCACGTGCCTTTCATTTTAACACCATATCAAGTGGATTGTTAGCAATTAGCATCTTCAAAATGTGTTTTATTGGAAAAGCTGTTTAAAATCGGCTGAGACATACCACCTCACTGATGAAGCGTTTGCTACATTTCTGCCTCTTTTCTGCCTCTGCCATTAGCTGTGAAGGTTCAAGCCGGTCAACTAACTAATGAACTCTTCTGAGACTTTTTTCAAGCTGAATGAAATGAATGGGGAGATTACCATTCATTACCCAACTTAATTCAGTGCATTCTTGTGAGTATTTGACATTTCACATTGTACCACACTTGCGTGCGTTTGTTGGCTTTGCAGCTTGAACATGAGCCCTGTGAGGGTCAGTGCCACACAGAGCCATGTTTTTCCCTTAAGTATCTGGTAGGTGCTTATAGACCTTTACGGAATGAATGAATGAATGGGTTTGTTTGTTGCACTTTCACGGAGTGCCTGCGCACTAGGGACTGGCACACAGGTGTTCAGCACTATGAGGAAAATGAAGCAGGGCTGTGGGCTAGAGAGTCACGGGGGTTGGAGTAGCAGGGTGTGGTCAGGGAAAGCCTCTGCAGGGAAGTGACATATGAGACCTGTGTGATAGGAAAGGGCCTGAAGGAGGAGTGTTTTAGGCCGAGAGAACAGCTAGCACCGCTGCTGGGGTGGGAATAGTTCTGGCCTGATGCAGGGGCCCAGAAGTGAGTACTGTTGGGTCGACAGTGAGGGCTGGAGTCGTAGGGATAAGGAGAACAGGGCTGGATCTCCAGTCAGATCTTATAAGTCATAATAAAGGGGACTTAGAAGTACAAGTGGATTTTATTGCTAAGGAATTGGTATTTTTCAGGACCGCGTGGAAGGCATGGGCATGGATGTTTTAAATAGAAAATTCATTCAGTCATCCTCACTGCTGTTTTTTAAGTAAAGCTGCATATAGAACAGTGAAGTACCCAAGGCCACACACAGATTATCGGCATGGCCTGAGTGCCGGCATTGTGCCCAGATGGCCCGACGAGCTCCATACTGATTGGAAATACCCCTCCCCCCATGCCTCTGCCCGAACTGTGGTAGACAGGTGACACTGGCACCGAGGCCACAAGACCAGACTTAGGATGGAAGTTTGAGGGTTTGAAAAAGAAAAGCCTCTGGTCACAGCTGTGTGAACATGCAAATTAGTGGGGACCCTTCGTGGTACTAAATACAAACTAAAATGTCAAATCCTTTAAGAACTAAAGGTGACAGTCCCCATTGGGGGATCCGAGGCAATGTACGGAGAACGAGGAGGGTGGGAGCGTGAAGGTTTCGGAATACATTGGAATGCTGTTCCCAAGGTTTGCTCACCCTCACCCCCCTGCATCTAATGTACACATTGTGGGGTGCGCCTGAGGTAGGTGCCCAGGCAGCCTCTGCTGGGCGTCTTGGGCAGTCACCACACCTCAGGTGACATTACTGTTTGTAATGGGGTTAATAGCACCCGTTGGCGACACCTCCCACTTTGCAGTAAATAGCAAATAAGATGTGGTTCATGGAAATGCTTCCCCAGAGAGCCCCATAAGCATAAGGTGACGTTACTGAGAAAGGTCTCCGACCAGTCGGTGCACATGTTTTCGTCGTGTGAAAAATTTTCTCTATAAGTGTTCGTATAGTTCACATCTTGGAAAACTAACTACTTGGTGTGTTTCAGGGGGGTTTTGATGATTACAGATCTTGGGTCTCAGGTCTTCAAAGGGATCATCCCATTAACCGATGGGCACCTCCCAGACGTTGGTTTGAAAATAAGCAAAAACATGTAAATCCCCACTTTAAGCCTCACCTGCCCCTCTGTGATTTGCTTTATTCTCCTAAAAGTAGAGCGTAGGCAGAGACGAGAGTCCTTCTTTCGAGAGAGCTCTGTCTCTTTCTTTCTTACGGTGATGCCGAAAAGGTTATGTTCATCCAAAACAGCTTCGTAAATGGAGGTGAAATAATACAGACAGTAAGCAAATGCAAGGCAGGGACCTTGTTTTTGTTTTCTGTTTTATCCATTAGGAAGTTGGCTGGCCCAGCAGTTCTGCGTATACAATAGACCCTCAGTCAAGTTTCTTGATTAATAAGCATTACAAGTCACTTTTGTGTCTGAGGGAAAGGCCAGCTGAACTTCATTTAAATCAGTGGATACCGAGATGATGTTATTAAGAAGTTCCTTTTGTTATGAGAGAACCAACATTGCAGCCAGCCTCCCTGGGGGACAGTTTTTAATGCTCAGTTCTGAGTGTTGGAGGCGCTGATAAAACTTTCTGGGACCGTCGCCCTGTTCTGCCCTGCAGTACAGGCTGCTTAATGGCTCCTCACAGGCCTAGCTGTTCCCAAAGCTGGTCCCTGGGCCAGCGGGGCAGCATCACCTGGGAACTTGTTAGAAATGCAAACTCTCAGTCCCTACCCTAGACCTGCTGAGTCAGCTTGGGGCCCAGGACCCTGTGTTTTAACCCTTTTCCCATTTAGAGAGAAAAAAAAAAGCACCGCTCACTGCCACGTTCATCTAATTTTACGCTCTTTGAGGCTGAAGCAGATCTGACTGGTTTTCCATGTGAAAATAAAATATAAAAACCACTATGAGATTATTGGGTGACTTTTTTTTTTTTTTTTAGCTCATCAGCTACTGTTAGTGTTAGTGTATTTTATGTGTGGCCCAAGACAGTTCTTTCAGAGTGGTGCAGGGGAGCCCCAAGGTTGGACACCGCGGCCTGGGCAGGGCTGGTACAGCTGGCCTTTGAGGAGCACTGCTCTAGCTGGAGCATGTCCCCCTCCTCTTCCGCACCCTACTTCCTGTTTTCAGGTGTGCAGGGAGGAGGGCTGCAGGGGAAATTGGTTGCTTTGGTCTCCGGGCCTTAGAGACTGAAAGCTAATGTTTCCTCCTCCTTCCCGAGGGAGTGGGGCAGCTTTCCAGGCTCCCATGGGGAGCTTGGGACCCGAGCATGTGCAGCTCGCACGTCCCTGCACGTGCCATTCTGGGCGAGGGGGCCAGAGAAGCCCTGGTGCCATTCAGTGAATGTGAGTTTTGTACCTGGGACCTTCCTAGTTCTATTCTGATCTATAATATGGAAGAGGCTTAGATCATACTTCTTCATATTCTTCAAAGCTGCACTTACCACATTGTGGTCCTTGAACCCTCCCCACCATCACAGTCCCCTGTGGGATGTGTAACAAATGCAGGCTGTGCCCCGCCCCCCCAAACCTACCAAATTGGAACCGCCAGGGGTGATCCCATGACCCTCGTTTTCATGAGCACCCCGCTGACCAGTCCACGCCGAAGCGTGAGGACCCTGAGTTTGATGTGGGTGCGCCGGAATAAAAGACGTCAAGCAAGGAATGATGAGTTATTGTACAATTAATCAAAGAAACAGGAGCGTATGTGACATTTGTTATAGAGGCAGGTGCTATTACTCATTTCCAAACTAGTTTAAAAGTGAAATGAAGAGCAAGTTCTTGTCCAGAGCATGCCTTCACCATTGGCAGCGTGAAGTCTTCCTGCAAAATACATTAATGCGGGGACACTTTACCTGCGTATTGAAGAAAAATTAGGTCTTTTGAAAACGTATGTTCCTCTCTTAAGTAGAAAGATTTTCTTTTTTTGGGGGGAGGAAACATTTAAATCATCAGTTGTGTTGATATTTATACCTCATTAAAAGTAAACATATATTTTCTCTCCACTATAAGTGGATAACAGTTTCCAAATAGCTTCATGTTACTTTTAATGAAGCATCCAAATGTTTAAATACCGTGGAGACTAAGCTACAGTCTTAGACAGTGGTCCACAAATTTTGAAAAGACCCACCTTTGAGGAATTGTTTAAAAACATGGATTTTCAAAAAACTTTGGTTCTTACTCCTTCGATCTTCGTACGGGTAAACACTTAAAAAAACAATGGCTACCATTTTTATAGCTGAGGTATCTCTGTGTATATGTCTTTAAAGTTCTATTTCTTCTATTTGTCTTAACCTTCCATGTTAATTCGCTAACCTTCTATGCAGTGCCTGCTCCATGGAGGCACTGTGCTCTGGGCTGAGAAGATGATGAAGGCCCTGCTCGGTCTGCCTGCCTGTTTCTGAAGGAAGGGTGTAGCTAATTTGAGACTTTCTAAGTGTGTTTTCTGCTATCAGTTGCAGGTGCAAAAAGGTGCTGTGATCTCTCCTGTGCCTAGTACATGGTAGCTTCTCAATAAGTCTTTCTCGAATAAATCAGTGAATGAATCTTTCATGTCTGATCTTGTTGGATCAACTAATTGAGCCTGTAAACATGTGAGTTCCGATAGTTAATTTTGCGAATTCATCCTAGAAAAAGTGCTACATACCTCATTGCTGAATATCACTATGGTCACCTTCGAAGTCCTCCCCTTGGGAAACTGTGCACCAATGCCAGGGCCTAGTCCACCTTTCAAAGCAGTATTGGAACGCTTTTTCTGGAATGGCCATCAGAGCTGTCATTGTGCCCAAAATCTGACAATTAAGTTTGCAAACTTGCCACTGAGGACTTATGTTGGCAGCCCTGTACAAACTCGGTAAGGTACCTAACCTTGACAAGGTAGTGGCACCTTACTGAGTCGTTCATGCAGTCCTGCCAACGTAAGCACTCGGTGAGGTGTCATAGCTAGGTGCCGGCATCGGTGCACAGCTTCTCAAGTTTGAAGGTGACCGTAGTGATAGTCAGCAATGAGGCATGTAGCACTTTTTCTAGGATGAGTTCATGAAATTAATTGTCTGACCTCGTGGAAGAGCAAATTCAATTTGTCTGCCTTTCTCAGGTAAGTTCAGAGTCAGCAGCCAGGCAGAGCATCAGCGAGGGCATTTCGGAGGATTGGCTGGAGGGAAAGCAGAGGCTGCCAGGGCCCAGTGGAGTGGGTGCCTGCAGGGTGTGGTGCAGAGGGGTGGACCCAGGCCGTGCTAGACAGGACCTGTGGTTGTAAGTGAGAGATACAAAGACTGGAAAGGAAAGGAGACTATTTGCTGCCAGGTAGCGGGGAGGCCTGAGGTGGAGGCTGGCTTCAGGCCTTGCTGCCTCTAGGAGTTGGAGCGGTCACATCAGGACCAAATCGGCTCCATCACTGTCAGGACCCAGTGCAAAATGAGAATGTGGGAGCCTTTGTTCAAAAGCATTGACCTGGCAGTAGGTTAAGTGTTAGCTGTTGTGACTTTTAAGGGTGGATAATAACAACCAAGTGTAAGTGTTGGCATGTTACCTTGGGAACTGCTGTATTGCCCCAGTGCATATCCTGTGCATGTGCAATTGACGGAGGCCTCTGGCCAATGGAGTCACGGTCTCATGTATTATCATGACCTCTGGGCATTGCTGAGGCCAGGGGTACTTCTAGAGCTCACGTTGAATTTTCACATTTCAGCGTAGTGATGAATATTTATCACTGGCCACATGGAGACAAAGTACAGGGTATGTAAAAATATATTTCTTAACTTTGATTTCGTTTTGGTAACTTTCTTGTGGAGTTCCAATGGAGTGCCAATTTAAGCATTTCATTAGAGGCACATGGAGTGGCTTTCCCAAAGCTTATTAACACCGTTGGGTTGGAGTCGGATTATTCTTTAGTACTTATTTATGTTGTTTGCATGAAGACTGGTGTCTGGGTCATTAACCACATTTTTATGAATTTGGATGCTCTTCATAGAGGTTTCTTGAATACCCTTTTTTGCTGACTGTTTTATATACTGTTGTAGGAGGGATCTTCAGGTTCTCTGTCTGACTCGCAGTGCTGTGTGCAAGGCAGCTGTGTGGAGGAAGCTCTGTGCTTCATTAGTAATGTTTATGACTCACTTGGGTATTGTGATGCTACCTGTCTGTGTGGCGTTTCCATTGGGTGGGAGACAGATGAAATTAACTAAGCTTTTGGGTGACACATAAAGATGTACGTAGTTTTCCATGAAGACATTAGTCACCCCGTGAACTGTTGAGGGCTGTGGAGTGCCATCCTTTCTCCTGGGGAGCAGTGGTGTTTGCTCATCTGTCCTAGACGAACAGTTTGCTTTAGAAGACTGATACCCACGACTGCTGTCTCAGAGTAGGATTATGCAGTTGATAAAGATAGCCATGGCGGGTTTTTTGAAAGTGTGATGACAAAATTGGGATGTGAGAAGAAAGTGCTTATTTTCTATTGCTTAAATTGGTTACTCATTTTCCTTTTTATCGCCTATTATAGAACTTGTTGCCAAAAGTTATAAAAAATATGATCTCATGTTATCTTACCTCTCGTTTTTAGTATCTGCCCACATAAATACTTGCAGCTACAGAAGATTTGGGCCAACACGTTTTTTTAATGGACCTCAGGTGTCCAGAATTACCTTAATCATACTTTTTGGTTCATTACACATAGTCGTTATTACTTGCAAACATACTTTTATGGTTCTAATGACTTGAATCTTTCTTCTTGACTTATAGTGTGGTATAATTTAACTTTTCACTAATGTTTGCAAAATAATCACCACCTAAACTGTCGGAATATTAAGCTGGCTTTTGGTAGATTTGGAATGTGTTTTAAAATCACACATAGACTTTTGTGATAAAAATAAGGGTTTGGGACCAGAGGTTGAATCCATTGGCTTCTTCAGCTTTTTATTGTTCTACAACTTCAGGGTTACGTGACACATTGGTGCCTGGCTAAGTGACATGGGTAAGGCTTCGGGGAACTGTTTTCAGTTGCTATAACATGACAGAACGTGCTCGTCATCCTCCGTGGGCGTCCTAGCCCGGGAAGTGGGTGGCGTAGACTCCCGCTTGGAAGTGGTCTAGGAAGTCAGTCATCCACTTCCTGGTCCTTACTCCAACCCAGGGAGCCTCCAGGTGCCTCTGCCCCAGGCTGCTTACCTGTGCTTGAAGCTTTGTAGAGGCAAGGAGCTCACTCCTTAACTCTTTACTTTCACGGATGACTTTAATTGTGGAAAGTAAAACTGATTTTGTAGGGCTTCAGTGGGCGCCCCGCTAACTCCCACTGATTTGCTAGTCCTGCTAGTTCCCCTTCGCAGGTGACAGCCCAGTAGTTTAAAGCATAAAGAGTTCTTTACAATGTCCATTGAGGTGGGAGTGTTACATACGATTTCTGACTCCTGTGTTTTCTCGGTGAACTTCTTGCTAGCGTCTGGCCACGTGGCCGCTTGGCAGGTGTTTGGTGAGTGCCAGTCACGTGCCAGGTGCTCTCCTCAGTACCAGGGTGGAAGACGCGGGGACGCAAAGGTTCTTGCCACTCGAGACTGTGCTGCGATGAGAAGCACATAGATGGATACTTGAGGGGAACCAAGTGCCACCGGGGTTCGGAGGAGACAGATTGATGTCAGACTCAGCTGCGTTGGCCACATGCAGTCCCAGCGCAGGATGGGCAGGGAATCCAGGTAGGTGGGTGGGATGTTTTTGCAAGGTGAGTCTGGGAGAAGGGCAGTCCTGGCGGACAGACCGGTGTGAACAAAAGCCCAGGGGTGGGAAGCATGAGTGGTGTCCACGGGCCGGGGTCTGATGTGCTCAGCTTACAGGATGCGTGGAAGGAAGGGCCGGTGATGAGGACACAGTGGTAGGTTGAGCTGGGAGAGGCTCAGTCCAGCCACACCGTGATGCCGCTGCAGGAGCACAGGCCTGGCTGTGAGTCCAGGGATTGTCACAGAGCCTCGGCATCCCAGTCGCAGCACGGAGATCTGTGCCAGCTGTCAGGTGGTAGGGCCTGTGGGTGAAGGACCCAGCGCCCTGCCTGGTTTGTAGCAGAGGCTTGTTAACCCACTTTCTCTTTAGAAAAAAGAAAGTGCAGCTCGCTGCCACGTTCATTTAGTTTTACATCAACACGCTCTTTGAGGCTGAAACTAATCTGGCTGGTTTTCAATGTGAAAATAAAATATGAAAACTGTTCTTGGAGTTACTTCTAAGCAGAGAAGTATATGATGATCAGTATTTAATATTTTTTCGTGTGGTAAATTTCAAAGCACGGAACTTTTGGGGGTGAGGTTAGGACTGCAATCCATGCGCTATCTCAGGGTAACCGCTGCAGCCGCAAGCGCCTCCGTGAGTATTCGAGGCAAACAGGAAATGGGTTAAATGACAGCTGCTAGGATTTCTGAGTTTGCTGGGCTAGAGAAGCTGGGAGTGACACAAGCAGTTCCTGCAGTGGGGTGCAGGGCGGTTTGCAGAGGAAGCTATAATGACAGTGGTGGCAGTAGGGGATAGAGAAGGTGGCAGGTGCAGGGACATTGATGGAGGAGGTAGAACCAGCAGCAGTGATTGGGGTGGGAGAGGGAAGAGGTCACCTCAGGGTTTCGTAGGGGAAGGAGGATGGACAAGAAGGGCGAGTTCAGTATTGGGCATGTGGCGGTGGAGGTACGTCAGGAGGAGAGGGAGGCCGGGCAGGTGGGCAGGCTCAGCGAGGGGAGGGTCACCGCATGTGACGGAGTGTGCTCAGGACGCAGCTGGGAGCAGGTGCCATGGGGCCCAGAGTGCATGGACCCTGCTGTCCAGCTGTGGGTGTGGACAAGAGGAGCCAGAACCCAAGGGGCGCTCATTGACAAGCTAAGAAAGGAATGAATTCAAGAGACAGTGAAAGGAAAATTAGCGGAGACAGCCTGACGAATGATTCCCAGTGTCTTAGAGTTCTCAGGGGGAAAATCCACCCAGTTGTCACGTTGTTGTTCTCCGTCTCTGTCTCTCTCACACACCCATACATACAAGTTCAATGCAAACGTCATCTATTATGTAGGCCTGTTAGTTTCCTCAGAACAGCCCTTTAGGAAATCCTCTGTTCTCCCAAAGAATATGTTGACTATATTTAGAAGACTTTTAGAGAAAGCCTATTGTTAAATTTTAGTTTATAGGCTAATCACTAAGAGCTGGTGGAAATGTAAATCATATGTCCCCCTTCTGAATGGGCAGTGGGAATAATGCTGCTTTTCTTGTTCTTTTGAAGACCTTGAGGTGAAAACAAGGGCCAGTCCTTTGTGACCCCAGAAAACCCAAGAAGGGCATTGCTGGAAGGGACCACAGGGACCCCTTGGCCTGACCCCCTGTGTGAAGGATGGGGAAACTGAGGCCCAGGGCATTGTGACTGGTTCAAGGTCACAGCTTATTAGAGGCAGAGCCTGTAGCTTGATGTTGGGCATTCCTGCTGCTTGAAGTAACCCATTCATCCCAGGCCAGGACCTCTGAGCTCCACTCCTCAGTGGACGGCCCAGACGGAAGGGGTGTGCAGCTACGAGTGTGTGTGTGTGGGGCCGTTATTCAGGGACCATCCAGAGTTTGAGAGCTGGATTATGGGAAAGGGCAGTGGACCGACTCTAGTGATGATTGCAATGCCCTTATAATTGTGAGCACTTTCTAACAAGTGTCCCATCAGGGAAAGTGCTGGAATTTGAAGCATGAACTCCTTGTCATTGGACATCTTGTAAGTAGAAGCTAAATATCCACGTGTTTGAGTTAACAGCATCCAACGAGGACTAACTGTGTGCCTGACACAGTTCGTGTGTTTTCCAGGATTATGTCTCACGTTGTCCTTAGTGTCTTTATGAGATGAGTACCATTATTATAGTGATTTTATAGATAAGGAGACTGAGGTACCAGAGAGATTCAGTAACCTGCCCAGGGTGACACAGCCTATGAGCAGTAGAGACAGGATCATGCCCATCTTTTGACCTGAGAGCCTTCACGTGGGGAGGGGTAGGACCTACATGATTATTTTTTCAAAAAGCCTCTCAGATGATTTCGGCAATGCTGAGAACCACCGAAGGACGCCATAGCTGGGGGGCTGTCGTAGGGCAGTGCTTCTCAAACTGATGGCATGGGCATCTCCTAGAGGTCCCGGGACAGCGCGGATTCTGATCCGGAAGGTCTGCAGTGGGCCTGAGATGCTGCATTTCTCACAGGCGCCTGGTGACACTGGGCTCCTGGCAGAAGGCTAGTCATCAAGGTCCCTTCTAACACTAAGCTTTTATGGCTGTACAGAACTATCATGTATTCGTGATTTCACTGTCAGCCCTCTGCTAAGTACATTACCTACATTATTTCCTGTCATCTCGACAACCCCCAGAGGAGGGATCATGTCCCCACTTGTACAGATGAGGAAATCCTGAGTCTTCTGAATCCGACACCTGTGCACACCTGAGCTGTGATGCCATGGTGCTTTCCTATAGACACACAGATTTGGTCCTGAGAAAAGTTTTCATGGTGCTGTCTTCCTTTTCTAATCCCACGGGTTAGGATTGGGACCCCAGAGAAAAGGCTGCCAGGAAACCCCACAGTTGTCTGGAACTTTTCTAGTTCCAAGTGGCCACCTTCTCTCTGCCTTGTGGTGGACCTGGTGGTGGTTCATGAGAGAGGATCTGAAGGGGGCCGTGGTGGCACTTTATGAGGTACATTTATGATTTTCAGATGGTGTTTCCAGGACGGTTCACTGTCAGGACCAGAAATGACTGTTGTCCTTGCAGGATGGATGTTCGAGACCTGAGTGTGGTCCCCAGGCTTGCAGACCACACCAGTCCCGTGAGCAGCTTGCTGAGCTGGGATGCTTAGGCCCCTCCCCAGGTGCAGGAATCATGCTGATTAGGCCCGGTGACCTGTTTCTGAAGGCTCCCCAAACGGTTTTAATGTACACTGATATTTAAAAACCAGCTATGGTCATCATGCTTCTCAAGGTGTCATCCCTGGACCATCGGCCTAAGCATCACCAGAGAACTTGGTAGAGGTGCAAATTTTGGAGTCCCACCTGAGACAAAGTGAATGAGGACTGTTAAAGGTGGGCCCAGTAATCTGCGTTTAAGAAGCCCTCCAGGTGATTCTAAAGCAAGAACCACGAGATCCTCACTGCTCCAGGTGAGATCCGTGGACCAGCCCTTCAGCCATTGGACAGCTTGCTGGGAAGGCAGGGCCTCAGGCCCCGCCTCTGCCCGCCGAATCCGACAGCTCATGTTGACAAGGTCTGTGCACACTCACGTTTGAGCAGTACGGCTCCAGACGGTGGTGTTCTTCCCGGCGTGCGCACCATAATCTGAGAGGCTTTCAAAAAGAAAATACCAGGACCCTGCCCAAGGCAGTTAAGGCAGAATCTGTGGGGTTGGGTGGGGCCTAACATTTAGTTTTTAAAGTCCCTCAGGTGATTCTAGTGGAACAAATGCTGTTGAGGTTCACCAGTCCACGTGTTGGCGCCTGGTTGCCAGCAATCTTGTTCCTTTAGTTGAGGGAGAAGCCTGTGAAAAGGAGTCATGGCTCCGAGACCCCTCGTTTCTGCTCCTCCATGTCCAGAATGAGACTGGACACCAGGCTCCGGGATGAAGGCTCAGGGGCTGGCCCAGAGGACTCCCTCTGCCTGAAGAGGTATGGAAGGATAAGTTCTTTTCGTATTTATAGGTAAGACAGGGAGAGATTGAAGGGTGGGGGACCAGATGGACGGAAAACAGTTTTGTGTGGGACATGGAAGTTAGAGGGCTGGAGTCTGTAATCTGGTGCTTAGGCCATGGTGCTTCTCCCACCTGGTGCACGTAAGAACCACCTTAATAGTGCACATTCCTGGGCTCCACTCCAGAGAGCCCGCATCAGCCCAGCTCGGGAAGGGCCCAGGAACTTGCATGAACAAGCTGCCCCAGGTGATTCTGAAGTAGAAGTCCAGGACCCTGCTCTGAGACACACGCTGCTCAAAGGCTCCGGTGTGGCTGGTCCTCAGGATCATGCCAAGGGACTGGAAAACGCGGGTCTCCCGGCCCCACCCCCAGCGCTTCCAGTTCGGTGGGTCTGGCGGGGCCACGGGATCCGAATGTTTAATAAATAGCCCTTGCTTTTCAAACTGCTCTCAGAAAGCCTCAGGATTCTACTGAAGTATATCAGGAGCCACCAAGGAGAAGAGGGAAGAGGAGAAGCAAGGGGGTTGTGTGTAGCGTGGGGCACTCAGCCCTGCTTTCTCTGTTTCATTTATTCACCTTCAGTAAAACGGCACATGAAGAGAGGATTTCGCTTTTTATACAGTGTTGAAAATGAGTCATGGCTCTCACCTTTCAAGCCACAGTTCAAGACAGCTTCTCTGCCTCTAACTACCCATCCTTCCTGTCACTTTGTCTTTCAGTCCCTGACCTGCCTCATACCTGGCTCATGATGCTTGTCATCCTCAATGACCCTGAACCCACTTTATATTATGGGGTTTCCTGACTGCCTTTTGCCCTAGGTACCAAACTACTTTGCAGCTAATGCAACGCTCATCACCCTAGAAGTGCTCTTGGCACAGATCATAGTACTTTAAAGCAGTGACTCTAACATATGACTGTGGCTCTCAACGTCTTTTGTGCTTGTTAAAAGCACAGATTGCTAGGCTCCGCCTATCTGAAGTGGGGCACGAGAACTTGCATTTCTGGTGAGATCTCAGGTGCTGTGGGCTCTGCCTTCCAGGACCACTCTTAGGACCCCTGCCTTAGGATTCAATAATGCTGGTAACACCTGGTGCTTTCTCATTGGGTAGTTTCTTCTTTGATGTTAACTGTATATGAGGAGAGGAAAGGTCTTGTGTGAGGAGTAAACAGCAAGTGGCATGAAGAACTCAGTGTCAGTTAGGATTGGGGCTCAGTCCTGTGCGTGCTCATTAGGTTTTGCTGGGCTCACCCGCCGAGCGGGCAGATGTCCACGATGTGATTCCTGTAGGAAAGAACATCGCATAGTGTGTTCTCTTGCTACTCATCATAGAGTCGATGTCATAGACTCTTCCAGAAAGGGTTGTGGCAGTGACAAGGATGTAGCAATAGTTTCTTATTGCCTGGGGCTTGGTCAGGTGAGAATATGACAGACCATTGCCAAACATTGGTTATGAGAAATGTAAATATTTTCTCTTCCCTGAAACAGTAGTAAAAGGACTGAAGTGTCCTCAAATAAATGTCCTTTCAAGGACTCCCCTCCTGAGAATCCCACACTCTTGCATAGAGCTGGGCATGGTGGTGAGGCAGAGAGAGGTGTCCTCCCAGTAGCCAGACTCATGGTCAGTGATGTCTGAGTCCAAAGTTCTCTCCAGTCACTGGTGGGAAATCCCTCTCAGTTGTTGAGTGGTTTGACCAGGCACATGCTTCTGGAGTGGTTCAGGTCTGTGGCAGAATATATTTCATTTTAGTTTTTAACAGTACACCTGGGCGACACCACGAACTACTCTCGAACAAATACAGAGGTTTGGCTAATAAGGTAATTACATTTGTGCAGGTGGTGGGGCCAGTGTCTGTGGGTTGGTGAAAAGAAAATGTGTGTTTAGTGTTTAATAGGGTGGGGTCAGGCAAAACCACTTTCCCCTTTCCTGCCCATAAGGAAGGGTCCAGAACTTTCTGAGAATGAGGATGAGTATTTCCAGGTGAGTTGAACACAGCTGTGAGAGGCAGGGTTTGGGAATGCTCTGAAAGGGGAGGACCAGAGAGTCTCTGCTCCACAATGCTCTTGGGGGTCAGTTTTCCAACCTCTTTATCCTGTCCATTGAAGGAAGTAGAAGATAATAGAAAAGGAAGAGGCCTTGGGTGTGACATTTTAAAAAACTGTCCCTAGCACTGTCCCACTTGTAGGTCTGCCCCATTCCACCTGGGCTGACACTTTTGAAACATCAGATTAAATTTTGTCCTCCTCTCCTAGAATCGCAATAAATGGAATAATAAAAGCTAATACTTGTATCGGGTTTCCGGTGTTCCAGACCCTGTGCTAGGTGCTTGACATGGAGGCAGGTTGTGTTATACTGGAGCTGCATCATCCGTACACCTAATGGGGTATATCCAACCAGGAGAAAGGAAGTCACAGGCCGGAGGGGAGAGCTTTCCTCAAGTACCATGGAAAGGAGACTTACTGAATGGAAGCTGAGGGCAGGTTTTTACTCAAAGGAAGCAAAAGTCTTTTTATAGAGCTGTTGAGTGACGGCCTGGGCTGTTTGCAGGTAGAGGTCTTTATTGGAGGTGCTTGACTTAGAGTGACAGCAGGGGAATTTCAATCATTGGATGGCAAGGCTCTGCTTATTATGAAAGTCCATGACTTAAGCTTTGATCGCATTTGGGCCAACTTATTCGTATCTGCTGTCATAGGTTTCCTTGAGCTTTATGATAAGCTGTCTAATGGAATTGCCTCATGTGGGCACAGTGATTTTTGTTTTAAACAGCTTTATTGGGATGTAATTCACCCATTTAAAGTGTGCAACTCAGTGGGTTTTTTCTTTTTGGTGTTCTACGTTATTTTAAAAATTGTGATAAAATACATATAACATCAAATTTGTACTTGGTTGTGGCTAGTATTATCAGAGATGAGTATTTTTCTGCACTTGTAACTTGGCCAGAAAATCACTGGAAAGCTGGCCTTGTCTTTGATCATAGTCAGTGCTTGAAAATGCACAGATACGTAGACCCGTGCTGGGTGTTCTCCCTGCTTTGTGGGATTCATGAGGTTATTAACCATTTCTGTGTAATTTTTATTTTGAAGACTTGATCACACCACAGTTGTAAGTGGTCATGCCGGGTAATTAGCGCAGTAGAATTAGCAGAGGCCTGGGAATGAGATATGGGGACTGTTCTTCAGCAAGACTATTTCAGCTGTCTCTTCCTGCAAGACAAATTACCCTAGTGCTTAGTGGCTTAAAGCAAACACCATCATTTATTTATTCATAATTTTGCAATTTGGCAGGGCTCAGGGGTGATGGCTTGCCTCTGTACCATCAGCATCAGCTTGGGTGGCTTGAGAGTGGATTTCCTTCTAGGATAGAGCACTCACGTGGCTGGCAAGGTGGCATTGTCTGTTATTACTGGGAGCTCAGTGCGGGGCTGTTGGATGGGGGCCTCTCTGTGTGGTTGCTTGGGCTTCTTCATAACACCGCGGCTGGGATCCAAGGGGGGAAGAACAGTGGTTTCCTGGCCTTTTTAATGCCTGGGCTCCGAGGTCTCAAAATGGCACTTCTGCATTTCCTTAGAACAGTCACAGACCAGCTCAAAGGGGAGAGGGAATGTGTGCTCCACCTTTTGATGGAAGGAGCAGTGGGTACTGACAGGGAGGGGTGGAATTATTTGGGGCTCTCTTGGAGGTACAGAGAACCACAATACAGGTATGCCTCACTTAATGACCAAGTTCTGTTCCTATGACTAGGTCGTTAAGCAAATTGGTTGATAAGCAAGGAGCGTAAAGGCAGATGTCTTGTGGTGTGTCATGGTGCCATAGAGTGTGTGGTTTTTAATAGGTAGCACGCCAACACCATGTTTATCACATATATACAGAGGTTACTCATACGATGTATATGCATTGTAAGAAAGGAAAAAACTATTAAAATTGTAATACTCAGTATGTAACAATAACAGAAGATAAACACAAGTCACGTTTGACTTCTGCAATTACAGGAGGTGCTCAAAGTGGTGACCATCAGCGTTCAGACACTTTGATTACGGGGAACTGCTGGTTGAGCCACGTTGACCAAAGTGTCGCCTTGTATCGCTGCGCGTGCCATCCCAGTTTGTTCCCGACATACCGGCCGTGCAGCCGGTTGTCTGTGGGACACCACAGCCTTTAAGGTCCCCCATAGGTAGAGGTCAAGGGGTGTTAAATCAGGGAATGTGGGGGAAACTTAAACAACATTTTTGAATTTCAAATACCACTTCAAAATGTTCTCGTGCTCCTTGAACGATGACAACCGTGCTTCTGCCATTTTCTCTGACTGTCCTGCCTGTCTCATGGTGACCCAAGCATTCATTTGATGAACGCCATCTTTTGAATGCATGGCATACTACACATTGCTACCATAATTTAATTCAACTTCAAAAAAATAATACATAAATCTCTTAAAAATGTGTATGCATTTTTCTGGCACCCCGGTATAGTCTAGTGTGATTGCAAACACTTGATGTAGTGAACACTAAGAGACTGTGACAGAGACTGAGAAGGGCAACTGTCGTGCTGGAGAACCGTGATAAATCCGAGCGGTCGTTAAACAGGTCAGCCGTTAATTAAGGACAGGCTGTCGTCTTTTTCTCTTCCTTCCTCGTTCTCCATCCACAGAAGCCGGCCCCTAGTTGTGGCATGAGCTGGCGATGACAAGTAATGGGAAGAAATCTAAGAAAAACACAGAAATGGGTACCAGGAATACATGATCTTTGGGGAATTGTGGCTTGAGATTTAATTACTGCATGGTCAATCCATTAAATAGGCAGCTGTGAGAGGTTTGTGATTATGGTGTTTTTCATGGCTTTATTAAAATCTCTACTTTCAGAATTGTGTAAAGTTTCTTTATTTTCTTTCTCCTAATTATGTTTTTCCAGAATTGAGTAGTAGAAAATTTAGCAGTTCTACTTTGTAACAAAACAGGGACAAATACAATTATTAACAAAATAAGTCAGTTTTTCATGTCATAGTTTGAAAAATAGAAAGAATTACTTGGATTAAATCCTTTAAAACATCTATGACCATTTATGTTCTTGGAAAACAAAAACATTAAGAATTTGGGAATAGTAACACTGAATTATCATTATCCATTATTTAGCAACAAGTTTGGCATAGTGTTTTAGATGGAAATAGTTACTTTATTTTAATGTTAACGACTTCCAATAGAAAAAAAATTCCTGTTAATTTCTGATCTTAATATTTAAATTTCTTTGTGTTTACTGATTATACATTGTTTACTTTTGAGATGGTCAGAGATTACAGAAGGGATCTTAGAGATCAATTAAGTAAAAATGTTTATTATTAATAAATACATAATGGATAGAATGAGCGTTTTACATTCACAATATTGCTAGAATAATTTCTCCATTCAGAAGGGTGTCGGAAATGAGAAAAGCCATTTAAACAGTTTTAATGTAATATATTAATGTTTTGAAAACAAAGCTTTGCTTGTTACTTTCAGCTGCTTGCTCATGAACCCTCGAGTCCATGGTTTGCTTCTAATTCAGCTTCAGTTGTGAAGAAGGTTGTATCACATTTCACAGTAACAGAGCTAGAATCCCGAAGACTTAATTGTTTGCCAATAGCATCATCTGCTGTTCAGCTTCCTTCCATTTAGAGAAATGACCTTGAATTTCACAGTGAGGCTTCAGTTGTTCCTTTTTGGGTGGAAGCCTAATGGTCTCTGTACCTGGGACCACATCCACAGCCTGTCAGATGTTTGTTTTCTAAAGTAATGCTTAGGAATCAGCGACGTTTGCGAGTGTGTTTATTTTAGCACAGAACGGCTTTGGCATGTCTTGTATGTCTTCCAGGGTGTTCCCATCCTTGATCACATAATACTCTTAATTTACCTTAAAGAATGCTGTCAAAATAAATCAAATGGTAATATTTAAGGCTCTGTCTCATTCGTATAACTATTATCCTTTATTCAGTTAAGAAAATTTGTTTGGAAATATGAGTCTTGAGTGTGAGAGCAGTCGTACAATAGTATAATTTCGTGATGCTCTCTGTCACTTTGTTGCCACCCACCACAGTTTTACTCTGATGATTAAGTGTGGGAAAGAAAGAAAAGGTAGCTACTGTGTGATTGCAAACACTTGATGTAGTGAACACTAAGAGACTGTGACAAAGACTGAGAAAGGCAACTGTCATGCTGCAGAACTGTGATAAATCCGAGCGGTCGTTAAACAGCTCAATGATTCAATGTGAAAGGCTGTTTTAGGCAAATGTAAAACTAATGGTAGAAATAAAATTCTATCCCAGAGATAAATGGGACCTGCTTTTCAAGAGCTTCCTTAAAGGCTATTTCGGGGCATGTGTGGGTTGAATTTGGTGAGCGGTAATAATAATAGCTGACACCTGTCTGGGGCTACTCCGAACCAGGCACTGTTCTAAGTACTTTGTGTATATTCATTTAATTCAGATAGAAACCCTCTGGTGGTGGTGGTGGTGGTTGTTTCTTTAATGATTCCCATTTTATGGATGGGAAAACCGAGATTTAAAAAAAAACGGTAATAGAAATTACCCCGGGGCACCCAGCTCGTCTGAGCTGGGGCTTGTGTGCTCTTTACCACTAGGGGACACTGCCTAATCAAAGTCAAGTTTAACAAGCAAAGTCTTAGTCTTTTTTCCCCTTGATTTTAATCCAAGTTTCAAAGACTCAGTTCTCAAGTTGGCAGTAGTTTCAGCCATATAAAGTTTAGTTTTTGTTGCTCTGATTTTCAGAAGAGCTTCTTTTTAACATTTTGGGTTGATGAAAATAGAAGAAGTCAGCTTTTCAAACAGATTAAATATGTTCATAATAGTGGTAGACGTATTACCCGATCATAGTATGTTAAGAGTAAGTTTCAAAGTTAAAATAAAAT
Organism: Lyroderma lyra; assembly: GCA_004026885.1. NCBI lineage: Eukaryota > Metazoa > Chordata > Mammalia > Chiroptera > Megadermatidae > Lyroderma > Lyroderma lyra. Next base: position 114,485 of record PVJL010003009.1, on the reverse strand, counting down.
AATGTAAGTTGCTATATAGTGCAGTGATCATGAAGTCTAGTGTACACTACTCCATCTCACATTTTGTTTAGATTGTAGAAATTACAGCCCTTAAAAATCTAAGTGTGTTTAAACTAGCCTTTAAGTGGATTAACATTTCTTTTTGAAAAAGGAACTATTAATTTTTGCCGTACTATAAAAGTAGTAACCGGCCCGTTTCGAAAATCTGAAAAGAATAATATGGCATAAACAAAAATCAGTAACTTAAACCACTCGTAGGTAAATAATTCAGTTTGGCATTTAAGTGTATTTTTCCTCCTGCCTTCATTCATGTGTTCTTTCATTCAAAGATCATTTATCCATCATCTTCTGTGAGCTAGCTAGATGTTATTCCAGGCCCACGGGAAAAAGCAGACCAAAATAGTCTCTCTCCCTGTGGAACTGATATTTTTGTGGCAGAAACACAAGGAGTAGATGACTACTGTGTAATCTACCATTGGGTGGAGGTAAGTGCTTTGAAGAAGGGTGAGGAGGCGTGCAGGAATTGAGGCCTGGAGACAGCTGTTGTGAACAGTCACAGGAGTGAGGAAGGCGGTTCAGGTGGGGAGCAGCGGGGGTGCTGGGGAAGGATGGTTCAGGTGGGGAGCAATGGGGGGAAGGATGGTTCAGGTGTGGGGAGCGGCCAGGGGGAAGGGCGTTCAGGTGTGGGGA